>PVIY010053912.1:0-14460 GCA_004026745.1 Myrmecophaga tridactyla | reverse complement strand
AAAAAAAAAAAAAAAAGGAGGGATTGCTTCTAACTCATTCTATGAGGCCAGCATTACACTGATACCAAAGCCAGATAATACAAGGGAAGAAAATTACAGACCAATATCCCTTATGAATAAAGATGCAAAATCCTCAACAAAAATATTTGCAAACCGAATCAGATAGTATCTTAAAAGGATTATTCACTATGACCAAGTTGGATTTAGTCCTGGAATGCAAGGGTGGTTCAACATAAGAAAATCAATGTAATACAACATATTAGTAGGACAAAGAAGAAAAAATGGTCATCTCAGTTGTAACACAAAAGGCATTTGACAAAATCCAACATCCTTTCACGATAGAAAAACTGAAAAAACGAAGGGAACTTTCTCAACATGATAAAGGGTATATATGAAAAACCCAAAGCTAACATCATACTCAATGATGAAAGACAGAAGACTTTTCTTCTAAGCTTATGGACAAGACAAGGATGCCCACTGTCACCACTGTTATTCACCATTGTGCTGGAAGTTCTTGCCAGAGTGAGCAGGTAAGGGAAAGACATAAAAGGTATGCAAATTGGAAAGGCAGATGTCGAATTATCACTATTTGCAGATGACATGATCATATGATAGAAAATCCCAAGAATCCACCAGAAGCTTCTAGAACTAAAAAATTCAGCTAAAGCTACAAGATAAACCCACAGAAGTCAATTGGGTTCCTATAGACCAGTAATGAATAGTCTGAAAAGGAAATTAAGAAACCAGATTCATCCACAACAGCATCTAAAAGAATAAAATACCAAGGAGGTGAAAGACTCGTACACTGAAAACTACAAAACACTGCTGAAAGAAATTTAAGAAGAACTAAATAAAGAGAAAGGTATCCCGTGTTCATGGATTGGAAGAATTAATATTATTAAGGTATCAATTCTGCCTAAAGTGATCCACAAATTCAATGTAAGCCCCATCAAAATTCTAGCAGCCTTATCTGCGGAAATGATAAAGGTGATCTTCAAATTCATATGGAATTGTAAAGGGCCCCAAACAGCCAAAATAAACTTGAAAAAGAACAAAGTTGGAGGACTCACACTTCCTGATTTAAAAATTTTCTACAAGCCTACAGTAATTCAAATGGTATGAGGCTGGCGTAAGGAAAGACATACAGACCAATACAACAGAATTGAGAGTCCAGAGGTAAATCTATGAAGCTATGGCCAGGTGATTTTTGACAAGGATGCTAAGTCAATTTGATGGGGGAAAGAATATCTTCTTCAACAAATAATGCTGGGGTAAGTGCATGCAAAAAAATAAATGTAGACCCCTACTTCTCATCATATACAAAAACTACATTGAAAATGGATCAAAGACCTAAACATAAGAGCTAATACTACAAAACTGTTAACATAAGGAAATATCTTTAATACTTTCAGAAGACGATGGTTTAAACCAAAAGCATGAACAACAAAAGAAAAATAGATAAATAGGATTTTATCAAAATTAAAAACTTTTGTGCAACCAAAGGACATCATCAAGAAAATGAAAAGACAACCTGAAGAATGGGAGAAAGTATTTGGAAACCATATACCTGATAACAATTTAGTATTCAAAATACATGAAGAGCTCCTGTGATTCAAAAGGCAACCCAATTTAAAAAAATAGGCCAAGGATTTGAAAAGATATTTCTCCAAATATGATATTCAAATGGCCAATAAGTATATGAAAAGATGTTCAACACATTTATTTACCCATTAGAGAAATGCAAATTAAAACAAGGAGAATACCACTTCATGCCCACCAGGATGGCTATTAATTAAAAAAAATAATAATAACACGCTAGCATGGATGTGAAGAAACAGGAATCCTTGAACATCACTGGTGGTATGGAGAATGGGGCGGCATGTGGAAAGCAGTTTGGTGGTTCCTCAGAAAGTTAAACATAGAATTACCATTTGACTCAGCAATTCCACCCCTAGGTAGACACAGACATTTGTATGAGGCATAAGGACAATGTTCAAAGCAGCATTCTCCACAGTAGCAAAATGTGGAAGTAATCCAAGTGTCCATCCACAGATGAAAGGATGAGCCAAATGTGCTCGAACCACTCAATGGAATAAATTCAGCCATAAAAAGAAGTAAAGTGCTGGTCCATGCTACAACATGGACAAATTTAAGAAACTGGGTTGAGAGAAGTAAGCCAGACATAAAAGGACAAATATAATATGATGTCTTGATGCAAAATACTTAGAATAAGTAAATTCATAGGAACAGAAAGCAGAATAGCGGGTGGGTGAGGTAGGAATGGGATTTATTGCTAAATAAATATGAGTTTGGGTTTAGGATGATGACAACAGTCTAGAAATAGTGGTGAAAGTTCCACGGGGTTGTCATGTACTTCTAAAGAACTGTCCACTTAAAGTGGGTACGATGATTTTCATGGTATGTCTACTTCACCACAATCACAATCAAGCAAACTTTTAAAAAGATAAGCTGGGTCCTGGCAGCCAGCAAGCTTCAAGGCGCTGCCCCATCAGCGGGGGAAGCATCGCTGCGGCCCTGCCGGCTGCCAGCCTGCACATCCTGGTGTGAAGAAGCCACCCAAACACGGCTCTGGAAGGTCCCAGCCGGACCCAGCACAGCCACCTGGGGCCACCATGGTCCCCGCCACGCCGCCGCCGTGCCCTCCCATCTCTGCCTACGGCCCGCACAGAGCCTTCCTGTGGGAGGCACTCTCCCACATCCACGCCACCCTCTGCGCCCAGGCTGGGAGAGCCGCCACCCCCCGGCCCTCTCCCACACGTGCCACACACAGCCCTGGCGGCCAGGGGAGTCCGGTGAGGAGGAGGGGGCGCCCCCAGGGCCCATGGCGGCCGCGCCCAAAGCAGAGCACGTGCCTCGGCGCCAACGCAGCAGGTGACACGGCTTCAGATCAAGTAGCTCCAGGAGCTTTTCAAGTAGTCCTCAATGTCAGTGGGCCCTGCCGTGGAGAAGGTGCACTAAGGCGAGAGGACATTCTGATGAAGCACACACATTCTCAAAGCAGTTGCAACTGCAATTGTGAAGAGAGGAATGACAGCAGGAAGAAAGAGTTCAGAAGGCCCACTCTACAAATGTTTACTTTGCACCCTCAACTAGCAGCGCTGTTATTCTTAGCAGGAAGAGCAACCAAAAGGAGGACTTACTCATTATATTTTAGCCCACAAAAGCAAACAAGGGAGAGAAAAGTAATGTCTTGCTATACATTTTTCACAAATGACAAGACAGAGGACAACTGCAGGGACGAGGAGAGCAGCACTGCGGGTGCGGCCTCACCCATGTGCTCTAGGAGCCGGGCCCCAGGACAGCTACAAATGACTGATTTACCAATCAGCAGATGAGTGAAGTTAGTCATGGGACAGTGTATAAAGACATGCTGATTTATGTCTAAAAAGGGTCTACATGAGCTTATATATGAAGGATGCATGATAAGCCATATATTATAATTACATATTTATTGTGCTACTTTCACAATAAAAATAAATGCATATATGTTCTTGGAGCACGGACTCAGCAGCAAGCATCCAACCCCCAGCAGGAAGCCCTCCTCTCTGGGCTGACCCAATAGTCCTGGGAGGGAAACGAGACGGAACTGATTTGAGGTGGCTGCGGCCTAGGGCCCAGTGGTGAGCATTCGGCCCACAGGGCGCCCCGGAGCTGGGGAGGGAGCAGTGTCTTCCCCCCGTCACCATGTGGCTCTGCAGGAGGTCTCTTCCCTGCTCCCCACGCAGGGCGACCCCGCGCTCCGAGCGACGCCATTAGGGCCCCAAGTCAACACAGCACCTGGCCTGCATCTTGCTGCCTGCACGCCCTCAAAGCACCGTGCACTCCCAAACTACAATAAGCAGGGGTACGTTTTGTTGACTTCAATTTGATTTTAAATTGGTGGAAAGTAAAACCCAAATAAGTCAAATCTTAAATACAGAGCAGCAAAAATAAGGTGCTCTGCCAAGGTTGGCCTTGATCACAGCAGGACCCTATGAAGGTGAATCCAGTAAGAATCCACCCACTGGATCCGTCACCATCTGACTAAGGCCCCGACCTCCTCCTTCAAGATGACCAAGGGCCAAGCACACGGGCGAATTTCCACGTCTCTTCCAAGAATGAGCTTTCGGCTCCCTCATTCTTCCTGCTTATTTTAGGTCTGGAGCAGCCCCTGATCTACAGGCTTTTTCCAAACGGGCCCTTTCATGTGGAACTCTCCAGCTGGAATGTGCTGAGTTCCTGGCTCCCAGGCCGGTCGCCAGAAGCACCACCTCAGCTGCCAGCTACAGCTCGCGGGCTGGACTGGAAGTGGGGCTTCCCTCAGTAGGAACACCCCACTATCATTAGGAGACGCTCACAGAGGGTCTTTTCCCAGCTGCATTTGTGGGGGTGCCCGGTGCATTTCTGAAGCAGGGCCAGTTATTTCCAGGCAAAAGGACTGTGGCATAGGGTATGAGTTTGAACCAGCCTATAAAGGGAATCCTGGATCCAAAAGCACTGCTCCTTTGAGTGCACACATCTGGTTTTCCTCTACAGACTGCCAATTCCGAGACTCTGTTTAAAGATCCAACTGAGATAATGCAAAACTGGTGTTAAAACCTAAAATAAATGCAAGAAGCTCAATGACATTTCAGTAACATTTAGGCATAAAATTCTCATCCCACCAAGAATCTACCCAGATGGGAAAAAATCCATGTACTTAATACATCACCCATTCAGTACTCGGTCTAATTAAGCATGCATCCATAGACAGACACAAGATCACTCATCCAGAGTCTGCCAGAAAGGCCAAGGAGACGTGTACTTGTCTTGGTCATTTGCTTTTAAATCCAACTTTTTAAGGCAACTCAATAAGTTTAATAAAATTTACTTTTCTCAAAACCAGATGCTAAATTCAAAGAGCAGATTCCTCACAACAGAACCATGTGACGCTCTGAGAAAGGTCTCTGCTGTCCAGCGATGACCAGGCCACTGACTGGCCAGGTGAGAGCTGCTGACCTCAGGCTTGCACAACAAATGCTGAAACCTGATCACAATTCTTATGTCTTTACACTCGCAGACAAGAAACACTAACATGTCTCCATGCGTTCCACTCGGAGTGCTTTCATAAGCCAAATGAAGTCACCATTACTGTATGGTCAGAAACACATGACCGTCCACTAACGGGTGGTCAGGAAGGGCAAACAACCACAAGGCAGATGCAGGGACCTGCTCTTTCTGGGGGACCAGAAACAATGCAGAGAGATTGTGTGCAGACGTTCAGGGTTAAGTCAATTGATGCAGCAGGTCTGAAAAGCATCTTTGGGCCAGCAAGGCTGTATTCCAAAGCTGGCAAGCTAACCTTTATGAACGAGATTAGGAATTCAGAGAAGATGCTGAAGATGCCCCAGGGAAGCCAGATGTCAAGATTCTGCTGCCACAGGATGCTGGGCAGCAGGCAGCAGGAAGAGCAGGTTCTGCTATGTGCCCTGTGACTCCCTCAGGCCTCTGAGCATTAAACCTCAAACGCAAACTGGAGAGAGCAAAACAAACCCTGAAAAATATAATGAGGCAAAAACGGAAGTCTGGAGATTCTTGGTATTCACCCCCACCCCACCCCCCACCCATCATTCCAAATGAGGCAGCATTCCCAGGAACAAGTCTTAGGTGTCTCAAACCTAGTCGACTGGAGCTGGGTTTGGGGGCGGAGGGGGCCGTGGCTTAAAAAGGCAACCAGGGCCAAATCCTAGGCCCTTTCCTCTCTCATGGGCATGGGCCTCAGCCTCCAGATGGGGAGGCTGGGGTGGTGGGGAATGCACATGGAACAACAGGAGGAAAATAAAAGGTTCGTTTGACTTGCATGTGAGCGATGCCATGGCAGCTGGACACCCTGGCCAGGCGCACCTGGGAGGGGAGGTACTCGCCCGCAGGCCGCCCAGCACAGCGGCGAGCAGTTCCCCACTGCAATGGACCAAAACGTCAAACCCAAAAGTGAACTTTGCTTGTTGCTGTTTAGATTGATAATGACAAAACAGTGATTTACCATCTCATACAGGAAAAGACATGAGCTCAGCAAGGAATGTGCTGCTCAGGGCCACTTTTTCTCCGTGTCAATGACAATGTGTTCATGGCTCTGTTTTATTTTTAATTTGGAAAACTGCAGAGAGCAACAAAAATTATTATATTTACTGTGATGGGGCAAAAAAAAGAACTTTCAAAGAAGAGCTGCTGCAATTTTCTGGAGTTCAATTCCTAGGAAGTCTGTACACAGTGCTGTCTGCTGGGTGACAGAAATGTGGAATAGCATTCCCTCCCAGCCAGGACGGAGGCCCCCATCTCCAGACCCTAGCCCACGGGCTCGACTGCTTCACGGTAAGAAAGGGACGACGCAGGGTGGGCCCACACGAACAGCCCCTCTTGGAGGTTCTGCATAAATTTAAAAAATTAATCCCATCTTAAAATACACACCCTCACTGCCCATGCCTGTAGGCTATTCTGAGATGCTGGCTGGGAGGACACCTGTGGGCCTGCACCCTAACAACTGCTGGTGGCATTACGGCGATGCTGGTAAACCGCAGCTTCAGTGACCACCATCTCTAAAACAAAAGCTCGAACACAGACTTCTATGCCAACAAGACTAATTATCAAGCAGAGAAAAATCAATTATAGGATAGACTGAATACCTTTGCCACCTGCGGGGACTGCCCCGTGGCAAACGCACTGCAAGGAGGGCACACGAACAAGGGGCTCACTCTGGGTGCCCCCAGCATACAGGCTCTGAAGGCCTGGGCTTGGGGCACTGCACTGCACACAGCTGCTAGAAGAGACCACCGAATGGCCCGAGAAGCAGGGCCCCTGTGTCTCCCCTCAGGAAGCCCATGACACCCAGAGCGTCGCCAAGCTCCCCTCTTCTGACAAGCCACTCGGCCATGGGGCAGAGCTTGGGTTTACCTCACACTTGTGTGGGATCGTGTGCCTGAGGCCAGGGGTGCCAGGCACCTCTCTGCCAAGGATGGGGGTCCACTGGTTTTGGGTGCTGGCTCAGAACCAGTCTTTCCATTTTCGACCCTCAGTGACCCCCGAGTCCCGCTGTCTTGGCTGACCAGCTTCAGGCCTTTGGCTTCCTGAGAACTTTCCAAAGGCCCCTCATTACCTCTAAACTGTGAGCCCCTCTCAAAGGGTCACTTACTTTGATCCTACAGAAGAGCACCCACTCGTCTCCCAAATGGGGGCCCTCGGGATGCCCGGACCCCGACCCAGAGCCATGCTTCCTCACCACCACGCAGGAGGGGCGAGTCCTTGCATGAAGACGCCACAGCTGATGGCCCAGGCAAGGCACGGCCGCCCGTCTGCCCTCCTCAGGTGGGAACACAGGGGACCAGAGCCAGGGAAGAGCAGCTCGATTTTGGCATAAATCTTTTACTGCCAAAATCAAAAAGAAACAAGCAACGATCTCAGAAAAAGCCAAATTCCAATCGTCAAATGAGTGCACCTGGTTCCTTAGACTGATCTCTAAGTGACCTGACATGGTCAAGGCCTAGAGCCAGGTCTCTGGCAGGCGAGGACGGATGCCCTCCCATGTGCTCAGCAGGGCCACACAGTCCGTCAGCACATATTTATAAGCAGCTGCAGGGACCGAGCATGCCCACGCCTCTCAGAGCCAGCTCCATCCTCTAGCTCGCAAAACCGCCCCAGGGCAGCACCTGGCAGGGAAGGTTCTCCGGCAGCCTGCGGTGAAGGAGCGTCTCAGAAGTTTCCAGGTTAGGCAGAGCCACAGTGACATCACTGTACTGTCAAAAGGAAACACAGGGATTGAAGTGCCCACAAATACTTCCAGGCTGACGGTCTTCCCGCAGCCCAGAGCAGAGGCACTCAGTCAGGGCTGCGGCCCCTGAGTCGTGAGGCCACGCCCGGGTCTCCACCATGATGCAGTGAGTCTAACCAGCGTCAGTAAATGAGCAGAGCAGGGCAGAGAGCACCCACAGCGATGTCCTTCTCACACGCCTGGGCTGGGGGACAAGAAGCTGGGTTTACATTGGGTTACCCTAAAATTACCAGAATCTGCGTTCACCCCCGGGTGTGTCACAAGCTAACTCGTGAACAAGGGTTTTCACGTGGCTCCTGGGGAAGGGGCTGGGCCTTCACTTAACCGCAAGGTGCCCCCTAGTACACGCTGGACGGTCGCCGGGCCCTAAACTGTTCGCGCGGTCCCAGTGTACGTTGTAGGGATGCCGGCTGCAGAGACGGTGGTCTTCCCACACCAGGCCTGGGGCCCCGCTGGCTGGCTGGAGAAGGATCTGTGTCTCAGAACGCCCACTGGCCCTTGTGCGGCGTCCACGCAGAACGGCCGCCCTTTCACCTGCATGCGGTCAGGCATCTGCGAGAGTGTCGCGAGCAGGCCTAGCCTTCCGTGGCCTTGCTGACCAGCCAGCCTCTTCATAACTGTCAGGTGAGCTCAGCTTCCTGCAAAAGCAGGGTTCCCTCCACACGAGGAGGCACCACGGAGCGCCCCAGCCACGGGGTGACTGAGCCAACACCCACACAGACCCTCTGAGCACCAAGCGCCACAGGTCAGGGAAGTCTTTTGAAGACCAGACAGACCTTCACCTCTCTATTCAGAAGGGAGGGCATCCCAGCAGCCCTTTCTGCTGCATCTGTTAGGAGACCCTGAGCCAAAGGTCAGCTCAACACTGTATTCTGAGCATCCCAAACGCCTTCAGGGAACGAGGCAGTTGCAGAGGGTGAAGATGAGCAGCTACCTAGTTACGCGGAAAAGCGGCCTCCAGGAAGGAAGCCCAGGAGCCCTTCACTTAGCAACCGGGTCTCACCTGGTGAAACAACGGTCAAAGCATTGGGGTCCGGGTTTGGAGGTGGAGGGGGGACAGGCCACTGTGAACGGAGGAAACACCAACAACCCCCAGGGGTCTCTCACAGATAAGCCTCAGGGTGAAAACCTGCTGGTGGGAACTTTCCGGGACTTCTAAAAGTGTCCTGGGTTAATAAGGGGAAGTCATGTTCTTAAACACACACTGAGCTGTTCTCCAGCTCTCAGAGACCGAGTGAAGCACACGTCAGGTCGGTTCATGCCGCTCCCTCTGAGGTCACCCTGGACTCCGATGGCAGGAAGCATTTCTCTGGGAGCGTGGCAAGCTTGTGAACTTTCACTCGGCATTCAGAGGCCACATGTAACCTCAGCGGGGGAGAAAGGACAGAAGGGGAGGACGACACGTTTCTGATGTGACCCGGCTCCGCAAGGCCTTGGCAGAAAGCTGGGCGAGCGCCCAGCCCTCACCTGCTCTCACATCTCGGAGCCACCGCAGACGGGAAATACTACGCTTGTCTGTGTCACAAAAACACAGAAGCAGTTTTCAAACACATTCATGCTGGAAAATAAAACTTTGTGTGGCAATTACTTGTCCTCACTGTATAGTCTGTTCTTGGCAGTCAATTATGAGGTTAGCAAGAGGCCATTGTCAAATTAACTAACACAAGAGTCAGACACTCCTGCAAATGTTTGACTTCGGGTGTAGAGAATTTTTTCAAACGGTAAAAGTGAGAAAAGCACCAAAGAAGAAACACTCACTCCTTGGCCAATAGTGGGCTGCCCCTGGGAGAAGAGCCTGGTGAGAAGGGGGGTACCTGGAGGGCAGTTCTCGTTTCCTTTAACAGCCTTCTGTAGTCAACAACGCACACAGTGAGTGCTGTCTGCCTGGCCTTGCTCGGGCACTGCCATTACTGATAAGAATGGAAGGGAGGGTGGGAGGAAGGATCTCTGCAGGGGGTTCACTTCAGAAATAACCACACTCCAGGTACAGAGTTGAAGCTAAAATAAAGTTATGCCCTGCCAGGTCTGTCCTTCGGTGAAGACTGTGACGCAGCCATTGCTGCCCTGGCCACCCAGTGCCACCCAGGGAGGCCTCAAGGCCGAGGGTGTGTGCCTCCCGACCGAGCCCAGCCCGAAGCACGTGGTCCGGGCCCTGTGACCCAGGCCAGGAGGCGTACAGTCTTCCCTAAAGATGAGGACAGCGAGGCCTGACAGGCCAGAAGTACCACCCGTCTCCACATGGCCTCACTAGACGGCCCCCCAGGTGTGGGCGGGGGCAGGGTCGGCCCTGTGCTGTTTGCATCTCATGCGGGGCACCACCTCCTGGAGACAGGCCAGTCCCGAAGGCTCCCTTCCCGCTCTGGGCAGCCAGTGATGGGGGCCAAGGACAACAGTCCAGGGTTTCTCTAGGAACAGGCCTGATTCATTCACAAAGGAAGCCTGCCAGCAGCATCCCGCCCAGATTTGCCCCTTTAGCAGTGAGGAAATGGGCTTTCAAAGAACCGCTGACCTGCAAGCACATAGGGAAGGTGGGCTCCAGCCCTGGTATCTGACTCCGGAGCAGGCACTGGGCCTCTGTGCGTTCATCCAAAACCCTCACTGGAGAACCTCGGTCCAGGGGGCAGATGGGTCCCATCTCTAATCCAAGTCAGAGGCCGTCAAAGTGCTTGGGGTCTGCTCCTGAGGATCCCCAAAATGAGTATGTGAGGTCAAAACCATTTTTCTAATACTGTTAGGTGTCCATCTGCCTTTCCCACGTGTTCGCACTGATGGTGCAAAAGCACAGAGGGTAAAATGCTGGTGCCTCTGCATGTGCCTGCTCTAAGATGCCAGAAAGCACCAGATGTGGGGTGTGGGTGCCACCCTGCTTTTGCAGAGGAAAGCTAGTCTCTTGTCCAGCTGAGCTCGGACTCCTGGCAGCATGCTCTCCTGGCAGACCTCCTGTCTCATTGCCTTCCATAGCAGAATTAAAGCAAAACCACTAAGCCCAAGAAGCCACCAGGATAGATTCACATCCCTCAAAGAACACCTCTAGTTATGAAAAAGATGCAAATAAAAACAAAAATACACCAATACTCCAGTTTTTTAATTTAAAAAAATGCATAAAACACTTTATGAGACAGCCTGGATTTAAGATGTCCTTCTCCCTCTCACTGCCATCACTGACATGCTGTTATAGTTATAATTGGCCCGCCAGCCGACCAACGAGCAAAAGGCACACCCCTGCTTCTGGAGGACAGTTTCTGAAACACATTCTAAGTTAGATTTCTGCACTAATATCTCGTGCAGTCTTCCAAAGTGAGATCACCCAGAAAACGGTCAAAGCTACACCTGGCAGGACACGTGTGGTCGGGGCTACCTCCTTGGTAACACTCACCAAGAATCCTTACCCGAAGCCTGGCCGGCCAGCAGGAGAAAGCTGCACATACTGTTACTAGGAAATGCTCAGATATGAAATTAAGTGTATTACTTACTTCTTGCTGGGGAGGCAACAAGTGGTTCAAGCTGCCAGTTATTGCACCAGGCTTATCCATCGGCCACAACACCTCGGACACCCCCTAGGCGCCACCTGCCCCCACAGCCCCGATCGCTGGACCTGGAAGGTGCCTGTGCTCATCTGCGGGAGCGTCCTGGCCAACTCCAAGAGTGCTGACCCCTTGTGTACCACTCCCCCTGGAGGGTCCATCCAGGAGATGAATGAGGGGCACAGTGTGGTGAAGCCATGGCCTAGAAGGCTGAAAATGGGGGAGCATGGTGGGCTTTGCCATCCAGGGGTGCGGTGGACTGCACCATCTCTCTGAGCCTTAGCAAGCCATGCGGAAGTGCATGACGGGGGCAGCTCTCTACCCACAAACGTGTACCTACAGAGAGAGCTACAAAAGGTGAGAGCACTCGCCCAACAGGGCCTGCGGCCAGAACAAGGAGAGGCCAGCACAGCATCTCTGCCATCAACCGGGGCCCACCGTTCTGCCTCAGCAGGGCTGGGGCCGCAAATACTCAGGGCTGCACCCGATGGGAACTGAGGATCGGGCATCGCTGGGCATACAATTTTGGAAAAATTAGATTACAGATCTAAACTTCAGTTTTAATAAAAGTCTGAAGATTTTTAGGAAAAAAAAGACACAGGAAAACATAAGCCATATATAGAACAGATTAATTTATAAAATTCATTCTAAAAGCCATAAATATAATATTTCACACACCATAGCTGCCACAAAATTCCAAGCTTCCTTTCACTCTTGAGTTCTACGTAAACACTGTCCCTGTAAGAAATTCTAAACTGCAGAGGATGGAACGGGGATGAGCTTCTTCTCTATGCTCCCTACAGCGTCGTCAGCCTCATGAGAAAGGGCAAGCAGAGACAGTCCACAGGCCACCAGGTAAAAGACCATGTTAAAGGCAGCTGTGCCGCAGCCTCCTACAACTGCCCGGCAGTGACCTCCTGCTTCTCTCTTTCTCTGCTCTGCACCAGACCCCACGACATTCGGACTGTGCCGCGCTGAACCCAGGGAAGGGTCAGTCAGAGCCGCCGGCCTCTAGTGGCACCAGCACAAGGCCCTCCCGACATGAAAGCCTAGAGAAAAGAGCAGGACAGACACTCTGACAGAGGTTCTCGTGTGACCTGAAGAGCAGGCTTCCTGTTTACGTGGTGACTTCACGGATCCTCAGGCCTGGAAGAAACCAGGAATGTCAGACGGCCAAGCCGTGAGAATGTCTGGGGCCCACCTGAGTCCAGGGCCATCTCCCCAAAGGGGAATGGACCAGCTCCGACCAGACAACCAGCACTGCCCCCTCCTCTCCGTCTGCCCTGGCACTTGGAGCACTCATAGTGGCAGGATGCCATGCTACGTCCAGAGAGCCCCAGCGGCACAATCACACCAGCTTCGCCCACTGCCATCAGGCCACGCGACCTTCCTGCAGACTCATCCGTGGGTGGGTCTCGGAGCCCAGTGCCTGGGGCTGGGCTCTAGGGCTTGCTCCAGGCCGACCCCCTCTGCTCCTTCAACCATGCAGCTCTGCTGTCAAGGATACAGTCCTCACCTATCTCCACAAGGGTAAAATTTCCTTGACCCAGTCCTCCTACTTGGGACAAAGGCAGTAGCTCTCCAGGATTTTTAAACGGCTTTTCTCACAGCCTCCCTAAGCCTGTGTGGTGAGTTGAGTTCAGTCCCCATTTTTTCAGTAGTATTCTTAATATTAGCTCGCAGCCTTGTGAGTGTGAACCCATTGTAAATACGGTCTCTTGAAGATGTCATTCTTAGTTAAAGTGTGGCCCCAGTGAATGAGGGTGGGCCTTCAGTCAGATTACTGGAGGCCTCAAACAAAGAAAGCCATGGGAAGGAGCCAGAGCTAGAGGGCAGGGGGAAAGGAAGGGACCCCACCATCTGTGAGAAAGCCGAGGAATGCCAACCAGCCAGGACTCTGCCACCCCTGGAAGAAGCAAGGCTTCTAGCCTCCAGAACCGTGAAGCAGATGCCCACTGCTGAAGCCGAGCTGTGATGTGGTATTTGTCACAGCAGCCGGGTAGACAGGCTGCGCGTGACGCGTGCAGCTACTGCCCAGACGAGGAGTTTCTACATTTGACAGAGAACCTCACACGCCAGAGGGGCCACTGAGCACAGACTCAGCATCGGGAGGACACTGTGCCCTGACTTCAGGCCCTGGCCCCTGCAGAGAATGTCCTCTCTGAAGGCTGTCCTGGCCGGGTGCAGAGCCCACACCATCAAACACCAACCTCTCTGTCTCAAAATCACGGACACAATATTTTAGTCATCAGAAGAGGCCCCGCTCACCAACTGCTTAGCCTAATGTGAGCACACAAGGACCCCAAGGGCCAGATGGGGAGTGTGACCGCCAGGGCCAGTGGGTGGCAAGAGCAGCAGGTCTGGCTGCTGGGCCCAGAGACGTCCATCCAGTGCAGCCCAGGATGTGTCGCCAATGGACCAGCCACAGGCCCCGGAGCTCAGTGCAGTGAACTCTACAGCGTTATCTCAGCTCCATGCGCCAGTGAGGAAGCAGCATCCCAAGAGCTCCCTAATTTTCCAGAGAGCACAAGGCCCACAAAAACAAAGCAAACCAATGAGGCTTGGACTCCCGTTCCTCGAAGCCCACCTCCTGCCCTCCCAGCACCAGGTCACCTACAGCCCTCAGACTCACTTAAACTTCCGTGGCCAAGATTTCTTAGGAAAAATGAAAAGAGCAACTACATAGGAAAATAACTAAGAAAACTCACAAGCTTCATTTGACTTTAAAAATAAGTTTCCTTTAAGACAATGAAGAAAATTAAGCTAAATTCTTTCTACTTCAGCTTTTGTAATGAAAAGAAAACAACTTCGAGACTTTTACTCCATTTCTTTTCCACCAACTTGTCTCTTGGCTGAACACTTGCTGACAATGAATCACCTCCTTTTTAGGCAGAGTCTCCCCACCCCAGAGGTGCTTTAGGAACTCAGCTCGGGTACCAGCTGGACGTCACCCCAAATAGAGGACACCTCTATCAAAAAGATTCCACCACTGGTTACATCAAGACCTATTTGTAAGAAGCCAGGTTTTCTCTTTCTGATTTCAGCAAACCTTGCATTTACTGGGCCTGGTTTGCTCCACAGTTATCCTGTCTCAGAACCTAGTAAAGGCTCTGAGGACCACCGGGGCTGTCC
>PVIY010053911.1:0-14453 GCA_004026745.1 Myrmecophaga tridactyla | reverse complement strand
AATACAAAGAGAAAGAGGAAAAAGAATATATAGATCTGACAAATAAAATTAAAAAGATAAGATGGTGGATCAAGAAATGCCTTTTCAGTAATAACTTTGAATGTTAACAGACTAAATATACAGATACAGATAAAGATACAGATTGGCAGAATGGATTGAGAAACATAATCCAGTTATATGCTGTTTACAGGAGACTCATCTTAGACACAAGGATACAATAGATTGAAAGTGGAAGGATGGAAAAAGATTTTCCATGCAAGATATAACCAAAAGAAAGCAGTAGCTATACTAATATGGGACAAAATAGATTTTGAATGTAAAGACATCATAAGAGACAAAGAAGGACACTATATGCTAATTAAAGGGTCAATTTACCAAGAAGATATAACAATCATAAATGTTTATGCTCCCAATCAAGGAGCGCCAAAGTACATGAGACAGACAGTGGCAAAACCAAAGGGAGTGATAGATGTTTCAACAAGAATATAGGAGACTTCAATACACCACTCTCCTCTATAAATAAAACAACCAGACAGAAGATCAACAAGGAAATAGAGAAGTTAAATAACATGATAAATGAATTAGACCTAATAGACATATATACGTCATTCCACCCCAAAGCACATGGTTATGCATTCTTCTCTAGTGCTCATGGAACATTCTCCAGAATAGATCATAAGCTGGGGCACAAAACAGATCTTTATAAAAGAATACTGGCAAATCTCTTCTCATTTAAAATAATTAGAAAAATACCAGAGTAAATTGGCAAAATTTAGGATTTAAAAGGTTGGCAGTTATTGATGATTACAAGATTTAGTCATGGAACAGGGAGACTTAAAGAGAATAGAGGTGAAGGTCTTTAGAGATGAGGCCAACAAATTGTAAGACTAGGGTTTTGAATCATTCACAGAGATATTGGAATCACCATGAATGGATTCTATTTGTTTTGAAGTGGAAAAGACAACTGTTGTCAATTGGTAAATGAATGGATTAAAGGATAATAACCAAGAAGAGAGAGAAGAGCTGTTGAGCACAGACTCAAAGTAAATTTCCTGCTTCTTAAATGAAGGTGGTGTTATGGTTTGAAAGGGCAATGGGATGAAAAAAGAATGCTGATGCTTCCCACCAACCCTTATGGTATGTACGGAGATGCAAAATGACATATAATATCCTTGGGGTGAGCATCAATTAAAGCAAGGAGGTAGAGAGGGCTCTGAGAAGGAGGCTGAGGAGAGAGGAGATACCTTATTTGTTATACTTCTTTTCCCCCCTTAAGTCAGGATAACATTGTTGATCCCATGGTGCCAGAAATTACTCTTAAGCATAACTATAGGTAAGTTATAGCTAAGCATAACTTAGCTTCTCCACTATGCACATAAGTTTTACAAGACCAAGCCTCAAGTTCAAGGACTTGGCCTAATGACTTGGAAGTCCCTAATGTTTGGCACAGTATCAGGGCCTTCTCCGGTGGTAAAGTTAATTGTTCCATATTTTCTTCTCCCATTCCACAAGGGACTTTGCCAATACTTTCTGATTATCTGCTCACTCAGCATATTCTGTGATGTATCTGGGCATCACATTAAACTGTACAAAATTACAAGCCCTCATTTCCATTCTGGGTTCTTTGTGCTTGGGTTGTTTAAATGATTTATCCAGATGGGTTGAGTTAGATTATGTGCCACAGAAAATATAGGTTTTGGACAAAATAAACCTCTCTTTCTTGGTCTCATAGAGTAGGTGAAAATACAGACAATATCCTCCTTACCCCTTTATTCTGATTCACCCTAGTCTTGACCCAGTTGGCTTCATTCTCCTCTCTAATTGAAGCCTAATTTCCTTCTCAATTTCTTTAACAGTTATTGCATGTGGCAATGCTGCCTTTCACACCTGCAGAACACCTACTCTGAGCCCTAGGTGTCACACAGTTACCTAAAATTCCACAAAAATACCAGGTTATACATATGGAAGCACAGCCCCTCAAAATCTGAAAATAACAATTACAGCTCCAGACTAAGTCTGGAAGCTTTTAAAAACTGATGCCCAGGGTCCACCCTTCCCAATTGAATCAGAATTTATGGAGGTGAGGTTTAGGCATCAGTAGTTTTTTAAGGTCTATAGGTGATTCAAAGTTGCAGTCACAGTTGAGAATCATGGCCTTTAAATAACTTATAATCTATAAAACATAAAGCAGAATAAGACAAGGACATAAAAGAAGGAAAAAGTGTCATGTAAATTCATAGGAGAGAGATATCACATCTACTGTGAATACTTGGAAAGGCTTTGTGAAAGCAGTTCCATTTGAGATGATCCTTTAATGATTTCAGGAAATAAAAATTAGGTTGTGGAAAACAGTTTGATGGTTCCTCTATAGGGTTAAACATCAACTACCATACAACCCAGCAATTCCACTTATAAGTATATACCTAAAAGAATTAAAACAGGTGTTCAAACAAAAACTTGTACACACATGTTCGTAGCAGTACTATTCACAACAGCCAAAAGGTGAAATCAACCAAAATGTTCATCAATTGATGAATGGGTAAACAAACTGTGATATATTCTGATACATGCTTTGACATGGATGCAGCTTGAAAACATGCTAAGTGAAATACATCAGATGCAAAAGGACAAATATTACATGATTCCATTTATATGAAATATACAGAACAGTCAAATCCACAGAGACAGAAAGCAGATTAGTTGCTGCCAGGGGCTGAGGGGAGGAGGGAATGAAGATTGTCTGCCTAATAGGTATGGGGTTTCCATTTGGGATAATAACAAATTTCTGGAGCTAGATAGTGATGGTGGTTGAATAACAATGTGAATGCACTTAATGCCACCCAATTGTACATTTTAAAACAGTTAGAATGGTGATGTTTATGTTACACACATTTTGCATCCCCACCCGTACACACACAAAGATTAGCGTAGTGAAAGAACACTTTCTGATAAAACTATGAGGTTCAGCAAAAGTACGGGGTTCAGAAGTTACTGGCCTTGAAATAGCCAAGGTCACTACTGGTGTGGAAGATGATTGTAGAGGCAAAGTGAAAGAAAAATTTGAGAATAGAAACCAAGTTCTAGACAATGAGAGACCATTGAAAGTTTTGAAACACTGAGTGTGATCCACTCAGAGTTTTGCATTAGAAAAGACTGGTCTAGAACCAAAGTGCAAAAAGAACACAATTTTCACAGAACCTTCACCTAGTGCTCTGCAAAACTAGTACTTTAAAAAACAACGACATAAAATAAAATGGGGAGGAGAGAGTCTAGAAGTAGAGAGACCAGTTAAGAGGCTTTTGCAATATTTACTTTTAAGGTGCAAAGGGAATGGAAAGGAGAGGACTAAAGGGAGAAATATGATAGTAGGAGATGCTTACAGGACATCTGGTTGGAGACATGTAATAAACAAGCAGGAATGAAATCTAGGAGACCAGAAGTGGGCTTGAAACCAGGGACAGATTTTAAATCATCTCTTTAATGTTAATAATGGAAGTTATAAGAGCAGAATTTATTAATTCTGTACTGCTGGTGTATTAATTCTGTATGTGCTGTTCTATCGCAAACCATGCTCAATGGCCCAGTTTTATTGCTGTTACTGGAAAAGAAAGCAGAATTATCTAGAAAACCTATATTTAGGAAAAGGAACAGGACTGATGGAGACTGTAGAGAATAATCAGGAAGAGGACTAGGAGGAAACCCAGAATTCTTATGAGTCTTGGTGACCCAAGGAAAAGAAAGTCAAGAAGGATAGGGTGGTCCATTGTATGAAATGCTACTGAGGGGTTGAAACCGTGGACTGAGAAACTCTTTGGATTTCACCAATAGGCAATCTCTAAAGTGCCAGATCTATGATGGCAGATATTCTTGCCTGTGACAAGACTGCTTGTTACATTATGGGGTGCTCAATAATGAATACTAACAAATAAGTTGATGATATTTCAGAGAACACTTTCTGAAGACTGTTGGGGATAGAAGCCAAATCTTAAGGACAAGAGATGCCTCTTTCCTAGAAGAAACCACATTAACCCTTGTTGTGTCAGGCAGGGTTCTCTAGAGAAACAGAAACAACAAGAGAGATGTGTAAATATGAGATTTATAAAAGTGTGTCACACAACCGTGGGAATGGGAGAGTCCAAAATCTATAGGGCAGGCTGTGAAGCTGGTGGCTCTTATGAAGGGTCTGGACAAACTACACAGGAGAGGCTTACTGGCTGAAAAAGCAGTGAAAGAGTCTCTCTTCTTTAAAAGCTTTCAACTGGTTGGATTATCCTGCTGTGGGAGTCATGCTTTAGTTGATCACAAATGTAATCAGGCACAGATGCAATGAAATGACTGATGATTTAATACAACACCACCCTTCTGGTTTGTCAGCCTGCCGTGAAATATCCTTGCACCAACGATCAGGCCAATGCTTGCCTGACCAGACAACTGGGCCTCATCATTTGGCCAAGTTGACACCACAACCTCACTGCCACAGTCTAACCCTTGTCAACTTGGCAGGTATACACATCATCTTGAAACACATTTAATTTCCAAATAGGACACAATAACAGACATATGTTGCACTTAATAATACTCAGCTGTCCTGTGTACAACTGGAAATGTACTACATGTCTCCAGAATAGAGTGCAAGTCTTTAGGTAACATTCACAATTTTTGTTTTTTTGTATGCTGTACGGTTGGGGCCACATTTCATTCTTTTTCCACTTGACTATCCCATTATTGCAGCACCATTTGTTCAATTTTCTTTTTTGGGGTGGGGTGGGGTGGGGTGGAGGAAAGTGCATGGGCTGGGAATTGAACCTGGGTCTCCTGCGTAACAGGTGAGAATTCTACCATTGAACTATCCTTACACCCCAACGTTCACTCTTAAACTTCATATCCTAAAAACTTAAATACTATAACATGAACAATATAACTTATGTCATGTGATAAGAGGAAGAGAAGATATTTGCTTATGGACAAATGCAAACATATTAATAACAAAACAGGGAGGAAATAGTCATACAATCACAGTCCTCATTTCTGTGACTGGTCATGTGGTCATAGTGCATATTTATCACTACCTTCTTCTACTACTCATTCCATGTTCCCTTTACCCTCAGCAAGCATTCAGCTAGCCATCATGGGGTGATCCAGGCCTTCATTCCTGAAGTTTCTGGTGATCGTTACTGATAGCTATTGAGAAAAAGCATTTGCCAGATCAATAGTTGCATACCAAGTACCAGGCAATGTGTTGATTTACTCGAGCAATGATACCACATCTGGAACAGCAGCTGCAATCGGAGTCACCGTCTGGTTATGTTTATGATAATCCACTGTCATCCTTCAAGTCCCATGTGTTTTCTCCATAGGCCAAATAGGAGAATTGAATGGGGATGTGGTGGAAATCACCACCAGTGCATCCTTCAAGTCCTTATTAAGAGGCACTAATCTCTGCAAACCCTTGAGGAATACAGTATTGCTTCTGATTCACTATTTTACTAGGTAGGGGCAGTTCTAGTGGCTTCTTCTTGGCCTTTCCTACCATGATAGCCTCACTCCATGAGCCAGAGAACTAATGTAGGGATTCTACCAGTTGCTGAGTATGTCGATTCCAATTGTGCATTCTGAAACTGGGGAAATGACCACAGAATGTGTCCAAGTACCCACTGGACCCACTATGAAATGGACCTGAGCTAAAACTCCATCAATCACCTGACCTCCACAAGCCCCTACTCTGACTGGTGGACCAGAGTGAAATTTTGGGTCTCCTGGAATTCTGTGGCACTGTCTAATAATCCCTCAAATATGTGAATATGTGCTTTTCCCTAGTGCACAGTCACCCTGATAAAAGGCTGTAGGTCTCCTTGGCGAAGACTGGGTAAAAGGTTAGCAGTATAAATTTTGGGCAGCATAAAAGGGTCCTTCTCCTATAGTACCCAGCCATCCTTTCATTCGAGGGGTTCTGGGTCTGTAAACTATCTGATGTCTGGGAATTGATTAAGAGCTGTGACTCTCTGTTTTTGTAATTCAAGTTAGACTTTTGCTCACTTGACCTAGAATTCTTCTGCTTGTACAACTCAACAAGAATTTAGTAGACTGCTTATCCATTTTACTTCTAGGTACCCCGTGATCTGCTAACCACCACCACAAGGTCTCTGTGAGTCAGATTATTTTGATTGCTGCTTTGAGTCTACTGTCCATTATGGTGGCCATGCCCAACTTGTCTCTGATGATTAATTGTTGCCACATGGCTTCTGCCAACTCGGGATCTGATCATCCCCATTGAATTTAAGGATTCCAGTTCAGTGACAGCAGTTCCCACAGTGATATCTGACCTACAGAGAGGGCAACTACAGAGTTCTTCAGGGATGATGGAGCTAGTCTCACAACTTTATTTCTCAAGCTTCTGGTGAAAGATGTGTCCTCTGGACATTCCTGGGGTGTGTGAGCAGGTCTTTTATTATAAATCCACTCTAACATTCCCACCTCTCTAAGGCTCTGAATCCCCTCATCTGCATTATACCAGAGCAATTCTGGCACTTTGACCTCAGGTGATGTTGGCCACTTTTTCTTTCTCTCAATTTAGCTGTATTGTTTTTTTAAAAAATATTTTTATTGTAAACAACAAACAAACATACAAACATTCTTGACATACAAACATTCTTGATATAGAAACATTCTTGACATGGTTACAATCAGCGATTCACAATATCATCACATAGTTGTGTATTCATCACCATGATCATTTTTTTTGAACATTTGCATCTCTCCTGCAAAAAAAAAGAAAAAAGAAAAAAACTCATACATGCCATACCCCTTACCCCTCATGTGCCAGTTTGAAAGGATGTATGTACCCTAGAAAAGCCATGTTTTAATCCTAATCCTATTTTGTAAAGTTAGTAATTTCTTCTAATCCCTGTTCAGTACTGTATGTTTGAAACTTTAATTAGATTATTTACCTGGAGATGTGGCTCAATCAAAGTGGTTATTAAACTGGATTAGGTGACGATGTGTCTCCACCCATTTCAGGTGGGTCTTGATTAGTTTACTGGACTTCTATAAAAGAGGAAACATTTTGGAGAAAGCAGGAGATTCTGAGAGAGCAGAGAATGACTTAGCCATGAGAAGCAGAGAGTCCACCAGCCAGCGACCTTTGGAAATGAAGAATGAAAATGCCTCCCGGGAGTTTCATGAAACAGGAAGCCAGCAGAGAAAGCTAGCAGATGATGCTGTGTTTGCCACATGCCTTTCCAGATGAGAGAGAAACTCTGACTGTGTTTGCCATGTGCCTCCTCACTTGAGAGAGAAGCCCTGAACTTCACTGGCCTTCTTGAACCAAGGTATCTTTCCCTGGATGACTTAAATTGGACATTTCTGTAGACTTGTTTTAATTGGAACATTTTCTCGGCCTTAGAACTATAAACTAGCAACTTATTAAATTCCCCTTTTTTAAAGCCATCCCATTTCTGGTATATTGCTTTCCGGCAGCTGGCAAACTAGGACACCTCCCTCTCATTGATCACTAATATTTCAATCTACTCAATTTATTTTAACTTTTGTTCCCCCCATTATTTGTTTATTTCTTACCATATTTTTTACTCATCTGTCCATAACCACAGATAAAAGGAGCATCAGACACAAGGTTTTCACAATCACATAGTCACATTGTAAAAGCTATATCATTATACAATCATCTTCAAGAAACATGGCTACTGGAACACAGCTCTACTGTTTCAGGTACTTCTCTTCAGCTACTCTAATGCACCATTAACTAAAAAGGGGATATCTGTATATTGCCTAAGAATAATCCAGTATAACTTCTCGATTAGTGACTGAATCTCTCAGCCACTGACACTTTATTTTGTCTCACTTCTCTCTTCCCCCTTTTGGTTGTGAAGGTTTTCTATATCCTTTGATGCTGAGCCCCAGGTCATTCTAGGATTTCTGTCCCATGTTGCCAGGGAGGTTTACACCTATGGGAGTCATGTCGCATGTAGAATGGGGGGGAGGGCAATGAGTTCACTTGCCATGTTGGCTGAGAGAGAGAGAGGGAGAGAGGCTGTTGGCCACTTTTTTTTTTGAAGGTTAAAACAAATCTTTTATTTTTCTTATTCTTAACAAACAAATAATAGTTAATTCAAAATAATAGTCAGTGAAACAGAATCAAACATTGTGAATTAGATCAACACAAACAAGAGACAAGAGAAAATCTTTATAGAAGAATAAAAAAAAGAATTACATCATACTTAACTTCAGAAAGTATGAAACAAAAAGAGGGGGAGTGAAAGTGTTGGAAAAAACCCCAATCTCTTTGAATTCTCTATCCAGTTAAATTACCCTTCAAAAGTGAAGGAGAAATAAAGAGTTTCCCAGGTAAACAGAAATTTTGGAAATTTGTTCCCAGTAGACTTGAATGTCTACAAATGGCAAAAGATTTTCAGAGAGAGAGGGAAAACAATTTAGATGAGAAAGTCAGATGTGCATAATAAAGGAAGAGCATTTGAGAAGGAATAAATGAAGGTCAAAGAAAATCTTTCATTTTGCTTATGCTTATCTTATCAAATAAGTTATAGTTCATTCAAAATAATAATAGCAACAATGTATTTGCTGATTATAGATTAGGATAAGTGTAATGAATGAAAATAATGTTATAATGGATGGGAGTGAGGAATTGGAGATACATTGTTATAGGGTACATGCACTATCTTGAATTTCTATACTATTTATTTGAAAGTGGACTTAGATTAATTGTAAATGCATGTTGAAAACTCTAGGAAAAGCACAATACATAACAATCTTAAAAAGGGGTGAAATTAATATACTAAGATAAGGGAAAACATTGAATTGTAAAATTCTCAATTAAAACCATAGAATGCAAAAAGAAAGAAGAAACGAAAGAAGGAAAGAAAGAAAGAAAGGAAAGAAAGAGAAAGAAAGATCTGGGCAACAAATATGAAATAGCTACAAATATGATAGTTGTTAATTCAATTTTATCAATAACCATTTTAATGAGAAGGTTTAAATAAACCAATTATAAGACAGACACTACAGAAGTGGAAAAAATGAAGACCAAGTATATTTTGTCTACAAGAAATCCACTTTAAATGTAAAGATATAGCTATTAAAAGGAAATGGATGGAGAAAGTTATACCATGCTAACCCTAACCAAAAGAAACCTGAATATTTCAGACCAAGGAACATTATCATGAATAAAGAGGGGCAATACTAAATTAAAAATGGGGTAAATTCTCCAGGGAAACATAAAAATACAAAATGTGTATGAACCTTAACAACAGAGCATCAAAATATGTGAGGAAGAAAAATGATAGAACTGCAAGTAGAAATAGACTATTACAGTTGAAAACTTCAACAGTTCTGTATCAGTTATTTGAAAGAGAGAAAGACTGAAAGTCTTAATAATATAGTTGAACTGAACAGTGCCATCACTCAATTAGATCAAACTGACATAAATGGAATATGTCATTCAACAGCAGCAAAATACATTCTTCTCAAACTCACATGATATATTACCAAGATAGTTGGTTTGATTGACTGATTGATTGATTTACTTACATCAGAGAAATTTAAGGTGTACAGAAAAAACATGCATAAAATAAAGAATTCGCATATACCACCCCATTATTAATGGCTCTCATTGGGATGGTACATTTGTTACAATTGATCAAAGTGGTTTAACTTAGGATTCCTTGTTTGCGTTGTGCAGTTCCATAGATTTTGATTAATCTTAGATACAATTGGAGTTGATATATATGTAAGGTGTGAGGTAGGGGTCCACCTTCATTATCCAGCTTTCCCAACACCATTTTTTTGAAGAGAATATATTTTTTTTATCCAGTTGAGTGGCTTTGGTCCTTGTCAAAAGTCATTCAGCCATAAATCGTGAAGGCTAATTATTGATCTCTCAAGTTGACGCCATTTGTCTAGACATAAACAAATTTGCATTTCTTGCAGATTCTAATTTATATTTGGAAACATGTTCCATGTATTTTCTGTGTGGTTACCGTAGGGTTAAAATTTAGCATCTTCGGAGGGCTACAGTGGCTCAGCAGGCATAATTCTCACCTGCCATGTTGGAGACCTGGGTTCATTTCCCGGTGCCTCATCTCAGAACTTGCAGCTCAGCCCAGGCCTTTGGAGATGCAGAAAGAAATCACCCCAGGGAAAGTTGTTGGAACCCAGAGGTCTGGACTTTGAAGGCAGGCTGCTAGTATCCATGGTTCCTCTGTCAGCTAGGAAAGGCATGTGGAAGGTGTCTGTTGGTCCTTTGCTCCCAGCTCTCCTTGTTTTCACTTCTGGTTGCAGTGGCCTTCTCTGAGCTTCTATTGCTCTTCTCTTAGCCTTTTGGGGCTTTTGTCTCTCCTGTTGGCTACTTTTTGATCAATGTTTCAGGCAACCATCCAAACAAACTGTTAATGCCCTTTCTAACCCCTTGAGTTATAATACTGAATGCAGAATCTCTGCTTAGTGGGCCCATATCAATAAATTCAGCTTGATCCAACTTTATATTCCTTCCACCATTATCCCATACCCTTAATATCCATTCCCATACATGTTCTCCTGATTTCTGTCTATATAGATTGGAAAACTCAGGCAGTTCTTTTGGAGTATAGCATACCTCCTCACGGGTCACACTTCGCAACTCACCATTCAAGGCCTGTTGGGATTTTAGTCTAGTTATAGGTCTTGAAGGAAAGAGGGCTGGTGGAGTGGGTCATGAAAAGACATACAAGTGTTTTTTAAGCCAATTACCTGAGGGCTCTTCCATTGCAGTTTCATCTGATGAAATAGGATTAGTCACTCCAGACAGAGGAGTGAGGGCTGTTTCCCCAGGGGAGGTGGTTACAGGGTTAGCAAGCACTGGAGGGTTGGATGGAGGTTGGATGGCAGACTCCTCTGAGGAGACTGGAGACTGGGAAGCTTTTCCCTCAGGGCAGTCCATTGCTATAGGTCGATCTTGCAAAGGCTCAACAGATTTCAGGGATCCCATCTCCACAATGCCATCATTATCAAGCTATATATCACAATCCCATGTTTCAGGATCCCATTCCTTTCTAATTAAACCCCTTACTTTAACAGCAGACATCCTGCAAGGTTGAGATTTTAGTTAACATTGTAAATCTGCCACTCGCACAATGAAGTTTTTGTGTCTGGTTTTAGAAATCTCAAGTTTGTAATCACAGGAAATAAGATTGTCTTTCGGGGCACACATGGAAACTTTTACAAGGTTCATACAGTGCTAAGGTGCAAATTTGAAGCCTTCAGCTCATCCTCTCCCTCATCACTATATCAGGTGAATCTCATAAGAACCAGTCAACATAATTATTACCTCTTAATTCCACAAGACTCCATAAAGTGTCAAAAACATTCTCACCCAAACCCTTGCCTTGTATAAGCATACAATAGCAGAATCTAAGGGTGATATTTATTTTCATTTTTAAATATTTTTATCGATGCATCCTCAGACATATACAGTCCATACATGGTCCATACATCCTATGGCTCATATCATCTCATAATTGTGTACTCATCACCATGATCATTTTTTAGAACACTTGCTTGCATCATTCCAGAAAAAAGAAATAAAAAGAAAAAAGAAAAAATATACATTCCATACCCCTTAACCCTCCCTGTCATTGACCACTAATATTTCCATCTATCCAATTTATTTTACCGCTTATCTCACCTATAAATTATTTATTTTTTTAATCCATTAATGGTGATATTTTGATTATCTCTTTCTCCTACTCATCCCATGGACTGCCAGTGCATTCCTGATTATTGGAAACAGAGGAGAAAACCAATTGTAAAAACCCATTTTTAAGACTCTGTTTCTCAAAAACCACTCCCTGTACCAAGTTGTGCTAGTCAGGGTTCTCTAGAGAAACAGAATCAACAGGAGAGATCTGTAAATATGAAATTCTCACACAACCGTGGGAATGGGAGAGTCCAAAATCAGTAGTGCAGGCTTGAAGCTGGTGGCTCCGATGAAGGGCCTGGAAGAGCCTCAAGAGAGGCTCACTGGCTGAAGAAGAAGTGAATAAGTCTCTCCTCTTCCTTAAAAGCTTCAACTGATTTGATAATCTTGTGGGAGACACGGCTTAGTTGGTCTCAGAAGTAATCAGCCACAGATGCAATCAACTGACTGATGACTTAAAACACCAGACTTCTGGTTTATGAACCAGCCACGAAATAACCTTTCAGCAAAGGTCAGACCAGTGCTTGCCTGACCAGACAACTGGACATAATCACTTGGCCAAGTTGACACCGGAACCTAACCATTGCAGTTGTCCTGTTCTTCCATCTTCCATAGGTAGTCAGAGTGACCTTTAAAAAAAAATAAATCAGATCATGTCACTTCTTTGCTTAAAATGCTCTAATGATATTTCTTGCCATATTTGATATTAATAGCAGAGAAAGATTCCTTTTCCTTATTGCTGTATGAATTTTATAATGCTATTTTTACTATATTTCTCGTATTCTTATAAACGAATCCATGCATGTTTTTGTCTCAGGTGATTATGGAAGAATATATCTACAGCACACTTTTTTTATTGTGACTTTTCCAGCTTGGCCTGAATAGTTCTTTAAGGTTTTATAAATGAATCAAATGCTGCTATCGATTAGCTGCAAGAATGCACTTTAGACATATTTGATAATTCAGACTTTAAAAATGAAGATGTCAGTGACTGACCCATCATCAAACCATTTTAGGGTGTTATTTGTTTTGAATTTTATATATGTATATCCATTTTCTGACATTTAGATATGTAAAAAAATTGAAATAAAAACACTAAGAAAATATAACAACAACAACAACAAAAAAGCTTCAATGGCTTCCACTGGAACTTGGAATAAAGTCAAACCAAGCCACCTTGCCAGAGCCATAAGCCTGCACAACCTGGACTACCTTTTCAACCTAACTGCACTCCGCTTTCCCTCTCATTCACTACACTCCAGCTGCCTCTTTGAACCTGAAGTTCTCACCTGTCCCTTTTATTCTTTCAGTTTGCCAAGCTGTTCCTGCATTAGGCATTTTGCTCTTGGTTCCCTTTTCCCACAGCTTGCTGTCCCATCTTTTCACCTTGTTAGCTACCTTCTCTCTGTTTGCATGTCCTTACCTCCTCAGAGAGGCCTTTCTAAATCATTCCCGAGTCCTTGACTTAGAGTAGCCTTTTTCCCTCAATGCCCTCTTGACCTTGTTTTATTTCCTTCAGAGGACTTCCCTCGGTCTGAAATTATTCAGTACTCAGGAATGATCTAGAAAGGCTTCTGTGTCCTCTCACTAGATATACGTTATATAAGGAGGGAGAAAATGCAAACAGCCAGGAGAATAACTATTGAATAAATGTTCTGGAAAACAAAATCAAGAGCTCAAAAAGAGGAATGAGTGTGCCATTTCTTCCTCAAAATAAGAGCAAGGAAAGTAAAAGAGAGCAGAAACATTAGGGAATCTGAGAAGTCATGCATTATGCAATCTAAGTTATTTTCCCATCAACCTTTAGTTACAGATTAAATTGGTTGTGGAAATAGCAACAAACTACTTGATTTTCCCTCTGACAGCTGGCTGTGCAAGATATGCTGTGTACACGGGAATAGAGAAAATCCTTTTCTAGATTATTTTCTCCTTGGCTCTACTAATGCTTAGCAAGAGAATCACTGGTGCATATTATCTATGTAGAAAAAAGGCTTGGGAATTATGAAGTTCTTTACGAATGTTGGCACTGTTATTTTACTCTGGGCATGATTCTAAAGGAGGTACTCCCTGCCTGTACCTCCTTTAGGAGGACCATCCGGGTGGGTGCATGCCTGCCATGTCTGCAAAGAGGCTTCAGCATTCTGCCTGACAGACAGCTTTCACCACAGAAAACCCCAGTGGAGGGAGAAATGAGCTCCAATTTACAAGAACATTTGTTTTTTTCCCCAAGGGCTTTGAAATGACTGAGCATTAGATTCATATAACCCTGCTGTGAAAAAAATTACAATAATATTATTATAACCCCATTTTCTGTTGAAAGGTGGAAATAAGATTTGCTCCAGACTAAACAGGAAGTTAGTAATAAAATTATGACCACTGTCTAATCCAGGCTTTGTGATTGTGCATATATTATATATTTTTTACACTCTAACATTTGGGCTGACAGCTACCAGCAACACAACTGGCATTCATTAAATTCCCCACGTCTCTGCTCTCCCTTATCCTGGTCTAAGTAGACTACTAGGATATGTGTGTGGGGTGTGTGAGAGACAGGTGAGGAAAATAATAAATATGAGTATTTGTAATCAGTCTTCTGGATTGCCGGTTTCTGCTGTGCTACTGGGTGACTAGGGGGATGGGGAGAGGGGCCAGGAGGGGAGGGAAGGGGTAGGAAAGTGTAGGAAGGAGGAGAAGTTGGCAGTGATGGGATGCTTCAGGATGCAAGTGAAGAACCAGCATGGGCTGCCTG
>PVIY010053910.1:0-14462 GCA_004026745.1 Myrmecophaga tridactyla | reverse complement strand
AAAACCCCCGTTTTGTCCCCTTTCCGCTTTTCCGGTTAGCCCAATAAGCGACTTCTGACTTGCCCGGTTTCGCGTGAGCTGGGGGCCTATTTTTCGTAATCAGAATTTGTTTATTAATGCCGCAATTGGCGCTTGGTTGGATTCAGTCCCTGCTACTGTTTCCTTTCTCTCCGCGGAGCCGCCTATGGGGGAGGGGCGCTGGCCGCCCCGGCTTTGGGGAACTCACAGATCCGGCGAGTGCCGTCGTTTTCTAGAAGGGATTTTTTTAATGAAGGTTTTGAGGAACTGAATTAATGGAACAATAAAAAATTACAGAACACAAAAGATTTATTACTTCTTAGCTTTAATTTAATTATAAACAATAAAATATGTGTAATATAGTATGGGATTCCCATGTCAATTTCAAAATTCTTTTCCAATGAGGGATTAGTGCAATGTTTGACTAGTGTGGATAAGAGAACTGCCTCTTTATGGTCTGGTTTGAATTTCCCTTCTGGAACTATCAAATATTGCTGAACTTTTTCTGACCGTTTCTATCAGATTTTGTCCCTTCCTAGTTTTCACTAGAATGCACTATTCCATACAAAATTCCTTCCCTGATGAACAAAGAGATTAAATTTATGAAAACCATCATTACTTAAGAATTCTCCATTGAAGAAACTAAGACTTTCTAGGTAAAACAGGATGGAGGAACATCAATCCAAAGTGAAAACATTTGAAAATTAAAGAAAACACAACAATAATGCCCATTAAGAAAAATGTATTTAAATTACTTAAAACAAGAATATGCTTTCCTATATTCTTCTCCATTTATCATGCCCAGTATAGTACATATTTTAAATGATATATTCCCCTGAATTGTCTGTACTTTACTTCTTAATAAGATGGGCTATTTGCAGATAAAATACATATTAGAAAGCAGTTTTCTACGACTTGTCCTGTCTTCTAAAGTTAATTTTGTATTCTAGTGACACTAAGAAATGAAATTCTAGATTCTTTATTCCTGTGTCTTGCTTTGGTTCATTAAAACCTATCATATGTCTCAGAAAAGACCTTGGTCTCAGTTTCCTTCATTTCTCTCAATGCTTCTTTGCAAAATACTTTCTTCTTTTGCTTCTTTTCTCTTCCAATTTCCCAATTCCTTTTTAAGAGATAGGAATAAATCAATTTTACTTGTATCATAAACATTATGTGGGTGAAAGAGAAATTCAAAAGATAAATGTTATTTCATTAGTGTCAGTCATGAGACACTAGATTATATTGTAATTACAACGACTCCCAAATTAAAAAGGTTGATATCATCAGTGATTTATATCTCATTCACAGTGCATGGTGGGAAAGGGTTGATTAGTTAATTACTCTGCTCATTTTAGTAACTCAGAGATGCAGACTGATAGAATAGCCATCATGTTGAGCTTTGCCAAACTCAGCACCAGAGAGAAACTTGAGCTGTGGAGGGTCTCACATCAGAAATTAAAATTTAGGCCAAAGGGTGAAATCTCTTCAATTATGACTAGTGCCTACAATTAGTCACAACCTCGCTACTAAGAGAGACAAAGGGCAATCCTACCACATACTCAGAAGAATTGGTCCCTGAAAATACTTGGAAACAACTATTGACTACCACTATTTGAATTTCATATAAAGTGATTTATGTACGGGAGGGAATTGTTAAACAGGGGTCCTTATTCTTTGATATAAGAAGTCTTATACTATGTAATTTCTCAAAATTTAGATTTTTATTAAAATAATTCTCATTGCCTGATTTCTAAAATTATTTTCCACCTAAGTTTGCCTAATAATCTCTAAAATTATTCCTTGGCACAGCATGGCTTTAAGCTTTTTCCCTTCCCTACCATCTTTTTTTTCTTTTTTCTGCCTTCACTGTATTCTGTCTGTGCTAGAACAATGGGAGAATTTTTCATGAACTTATAGTTTTGTTTCATCTTGTTTTTTTGAAGATAGAGCATTCTAAATAGAATTCAATTTGAAATAATATTTTCAGTGTTCAAAATTTGGACACTCTAGTAATATCATTCATTTATTTTTTCTGGCTACAAAGGCTTATTTCTATTTCCTTCCCATTATAGCAAGGACCATATTCTGAGATTTCCAGCTCTTGAGATGTTTAGTATTGACTGTTCCATTTGGTCCAACCTCCCCAGGATGGTGTTCAGACCCATCTTGTCCACCTTTGCACTAGTCTCTAATACATCTGCTGAATTGGGCAGGCTGCTTAACTCTCTAACCTCTTCACTGTACTTTACCCTTTGTCACCAACAGAGTATTATGCATGTCACTTTGTGTTTTGAATGCACTCCCTAATTTTCTCCAACTAAACAATTTCCTAAAATGCCAATACAAAGAAGTGGGGAAGTGACATAGAGAACATAGTGAGAAGGATAACATAAGTGTAATCAAGATTCCAGCAGAAGAAAAAGAGAATGGGGTAAGGCAATGTGTAAAATGAGACTGGGGTGGTGCAGTGGTGGCTCAGTGTCAGAATTCTCACCTGCCATGCCGGAGACCTGGGTGTGCCTGCCCATGCAAAAAACAAAAAACATAAATGAGAGTGACTGAGAATTTTCCACAACTGATGTAAAATTTCAATTCACAAATTCAAGCAGAAAAACAAATCCAAACCAACATAGCTAAAGGGAATTCTACACCTAGATACATCACAAAGAAATTGGGGAAACAACCAAAGACAAATAGAAAATCCTGAAAGCAGTAAAACAGATTCCTTTCAAATGAGTAGCATTTAAACTGAGAGAATAATTTTTTGGTAGATAAAAGGTAAGTGAGATCCTAAGCATTTATGGTGTAATTGGCCTTTGAATGAAAGAATATGTTGTAACAGGAAGGAAGGATATGGTTATAGATGAAGACAGGTTTATAGATTCCCAGGGGGAAATGTGAGCACTCCCATATATGGTGGTTTGAGGCTTTGTGTATCCCAGAAAAACATGTTCTTAAATCTAATCTATTTCTGTGGATGTGAATCCATTATAAGTAAGACCTTCTGATGAGGTTAAGTCAGTTTTGGTGTGGCCCACCTTAATCAGGATGGCTCTCAATCCTATTACTGGAGTCTTTTTTGTTGTGGTTAATTTTATTTTTTATTTAAGAAAACAAACCATACACTTAGAACCACCAAAATGGATATCTTTGCTTAACCATAGGCATATTTAAATAAAGTATCCATATACTCATTGTAAAGCCTGTGTTTGTGCAGTAAGTTTCAGAAACCAATTTAAAATTAAGGCAACAAGGAAAAAATCTACATATTCAGATACCAAAGTTCTTAAATTCTAAGTATTAAACACTAACTTAGATACCATTGATCAGCTGTCAAAACTGTGACTGTTCTCAAAATATCAAGTAGAAAGTTCTTACAAATATCTGCATTGCTATAGAAATGACCTATGGTACTAAATATTTTCCTGATTTCAGGAAGATATGAAGCTACAAATATTTTTACAATTAACATACGGAAATCTTAACCACCTAAAAGGGATATTTTAGTTAGCTTATCCATAGGCATATTAAAAATATATATCTAAGTAATCATTGTAAAGCTTGTTTGCATAATATATTTCATAAACAAATTTAAAATTAAAGCAAGGAAGGAAAAAATCTATAAATACAGATATTGGAGTTATTTGAATTCTAAATATTAAACAGTATCTTAAATACCATTTGATTATCAAAACTGTGTGCATTCTCAAAATATCAAGTAAAAAGTTATTACAAACATCAACTTTGCTATAGTAGTGAGCTGTTACTAAATATTTTCAAATTTTTTATTTCAATAATTTATATACTGCCTATGTTTTTTTAACCATTATTTAGTTGTAAAATATAACATATATATACAAAGAAAAGAAGCAATAATTTTCAAAGCACACTTCAACAAGCAGCTACAGAACAGTTCCCAGATTTTTTCATGGGCTACCATGCCCTCAACTCAGATTTTTTCCTACTAGCTGTTCTAAAACACTGATGGTTTGATCACTCATAATAATGGAATCATATTGCTATAGAAATGACCTATCTGTCCTTTTGTGTATGACTTATTTCACTCAGCATATTTCCTCAAGATTCATTCATGTTGCCATATGTTTGGGGACATCATTTTGTCTAAATGTGCATAATATTCCATCTCATGTATATACCGCATTTTGTTTATTCACTCATCTGTTGATGGGCACCTGGGTTGTTTCCATCTCTTGGCAATTGTGAATAGTGCCACTATGCACATTGGTGTGCAAATGTCTATTTGTGTCACTGCTCTCGACTCTTCTGGGTATATACCGAATATTGGGATTGCTGGGTCATAAGGCAACTCAATATTTAATATTCTGAGAAATTGCAGAACTGATTTCCACAGTGGCTGAACCATTTTACATTCCCACAAACTGTGAATAAATGTTCCAATTTCTCTGCATCTTCTCCAACATTTATAGTTTCCTCTTTGTTTAATAGCAGCCATTCTTATAGGTGTGAGGTGCTATCTCATTGTCATCTTAATTTGCATTTCCCTTATGGCCAATGAAGACGAGAAGCTCTTCATATGCATTTTAGGCAGCTGTATTTGCTCTTTAGAGAAGTGCCTATTCATTTCCTCTGACCATTTTATAATTGGGTTGTCAGTTCTTTTGTTGGTGAGCCATATAATTTCTTTTTGTAGACAGAATATCGAGCCTTTATCCAATGTGTGGTTTCCAAATATTTTCTCCCATTGAGTTGGCTGCCTCTTTAACTGTTTAACAAAGTCCTTTGAGGCACAAAGCTCTTGAAGTTAAGGAATTCCCATTTTTCTATTTTTTCATTCACAGCGTGTGCTTTAGGTGTAAAGTTTAAGAAGCTGTTTCCTACTTTCGGGCCAAGATGGTGGCTTAGCAACATGCTTGTTTTAGTTCATCCTCCAGAACAACTACTAAATAACCAGAAATAGTACAGAACAGCTCCTGGGGCCATGTCAGTGACAGGGCACACAGCATACCCTAGTCTGGACCAGCTGGACCAGCTGCGAACCTCCCCAGAACCATGAGTTCCCCAAGCCATGGCAGCCAGCACCCCTCCCCCACAGGCTGATTCCCAGAGGGGAAAGGAAAGAGACTTTAACAGCAGCAGCGGCTGAGCCCAACCAAACACCAATTGTGGGATTAATCAACAAATTCTGACTACTAAAAATAGGCCCCTAGCTCAGGTGAACATGGTGAAAGCAGAGGTCGCTCATTTTTGCCCCGGTGCCAAGGGGGCAGGGCTGATGGAAAAAAAAAAAAAAAAAAAAAAGGAAACAGAGCTTTTTGTGGCTGTGTTTCTACAAAGGCTTGACTGCCTCTGGATTCAGCAGCAGGACTTCTCAGGCTGCAACTGCCCCAGGCAAAGGCAGAAATAAGCTCCTTTCAAGGCTTGTCTCGAGCCTGTGCCTTCCCTAAGGGAGGGGTGAAGCCCAACTCAGGTGGAATCCCTCCCTCAAGGAATTCAGACACCAGGCCTTGGTAATTTGGAGCCATTAAAACCAGCCTACAACCTCTCCTCTGTCTCCACCATGCCCCCAGCAGGGAGAGTCTGCCAAAGTTAAAGATACTGCATTGTTGTATGGTGGTGGGACCTGTAGGCAGACAAGCACCACATACTGGGCAGGAGAAGAAAAACAGAGCTCAGAGACTTCACAGGAATGTCTGTCAACCTGCTGGGTCTCACCCTCAGGGAAAACCAACACTGGTGACTCTTTCCTCCTGATAGGAGGCCAGTTTGGTCTGGGAAAATCTGGCTGAGGTCTATAATACCTATGTAGACCCTCCTCAGGGTGGGGGGAAAAAGGCACCATACAAGCAGGGCAAGAAACAAGAAAACAAGAACTGAAAAATTCTCCTCTATTAAACAAAACCTAAGCTAGAGGTCCAGAAAAAGCTGAATTGAATGTCAATGAACAGATAGACTACAAATTCATCCAGCAAGAAAACCCTAGGTAAAAGAAGTGAAAGCAATCTCCAGAATAAACTAATTAAGGTAATTAAATGCCTAGATGCCAGCAAAATATAATAAATCACACTAGGAAAATTGAAGATATGGCCCAGTCAAAGGAACAAACCAACAATTCAAATGAGATACAGGAACTGAAACAATTAATTCAGAATATACGAACAGACATGGAAAAACCTCATCAAAAAACCAAATCAATGAATTGAGGAAGGATATAAAGAAGGCAGGGAATGAACAAAAAGAAGAAATCGAAAGTCTGAAAAGACAAATCACAGAACTTATGGGAATGAAAGGCATGGCAGAAGAGATGAAAAAAACAATGGAAATCTACAATGGTAGATTTCAAGGGGCAGAACATAAGATTAGTGAACTGGAGGATGGAACATCTGAAATCCGATAAGAAACAGAAAATATAGGGAAAAAATGGAAAAATATGAGCAGGGACTCAGGAAATTGAAGGACAATATGAAGCGCATGAATATACGTGTTGTGGGTGTCCCAGAAGGAGAAGAGAAGGGAAAAGGAGGAGAAAAACTAATGGAGGAAATTATCACTGAAAATTTCCCGACTCTTATGAAAGACTTAAAATTACAGATCCAAGAAGTGCAGCATACCCCAAAGAGAATAGATCCAAATAGACGTACTCCAAGACATTTACTAATCAGAATGTCCGAGGTCAAAGAGAAAGAGAGAATCTTGAAAGCAGCAAGAGAAAAGCAATCCATCACATACAAGGGCAGCTCAATAAGACTATGCATAGATTTCTCAACAGAAACCATGGAGGCAAGAAGACAGTGGGATGATATATTTAAATTATTAAAAGAGAAAAACTGCCAACCAAGAATTCTCTATCCAGCAAAACCGTCCTTCAAAAATGAGGGAGAAACTAAAACATTTTCAGACAAAACAAAAACAAAAACAAAAAACACAGAGAATTTGTGACCAGGAGATGAGCTCTGCAAGAAATACTAAAGGGAGCACTAGAGACAGATACGAAGGCAGAAGAGAGAGGTGTGGAGAACAGTGTAGAAAGGAAGACTATGAGTAAAGATAAAAAGAAGGAAAATTAGAAGGACATATAAAAGCCAAAAGGCAAAATGGTAGAGGATGGTACTGCCCGGGCAGTAATAACACTGAATGTTAATGGATTAAGCTTCCCAATCAGGGGACATGGATTGGCAGAATGCATTAGGGAATGGGACCCATCTATATGCTGTCTCTACTCAAAGAACATGAGGGCAAGGACAGAAACGGACATTTGCACACCAATGTTTATAGCAGCATTATTTGCAATTACCAAGAGATGGAAACAGCCAAAATGTCCATCAACAGATGGGTGGCTAAACAAACTGTTGTATATACATATGATGGAATATTATGCAACTGTAAGACAGAATAAAGTTATGAAGTATGTAACAACATGGATGGACCTTAAGGACATTATGCTGAGTGAGATTAGCCAAAAACAAAAGGACAAATACTGTATGGTCTCACTGATAGGAACTGACATTAGTGAATAAACTTGGAATATTTCGTTGGTAACAGAGACCATCAGGACATAGAAATAGGGTAAGATATTGGGTAATTGAAGCTGAAGGGATACAGATTGTGCAACAGGATTGAATATAAAAACCCAGAAATGGACAGCACAATACTACCTAACTGTAATACAATTATGTTAAAACACTGAATGAAGCTGAATGTGAGAATGATAGAGGGAGGAGGATGGGGGCACAAATGAAATCAGAAAGAAAGTCAGACGATGAAGATTGAGATGGTATAATCTAGGATTGCCTAGAGTGTATAATGACAGTGACTAAATGTGCAAATTTAAAAATGTTTTTGCATGAGGAAGAACAAAGGAATGTCATCACTGCAGGGTGCTGAAAATAGATGGTAATTAATATTTTAAAATTTCAACTTATGTGTGAGACTAATGCAAAAAATGTTTATTTGGTACAAAATTTATATTTTGACTAGTGCATTTCCTAATATAACTTATGTAGATAGCTTGGTTGAGCAACATAGGTACATGGGACCTTGGGTAGGACATGAGATTTTGTTGGTTTATCCAGAGTGATGCCCCAATGAATCCCAGAGTGATTTGATCAGTGAGTGGAAAAGTATTTGCAAAGTCCCTTTTGGGGAATGATGAGAATGGGGGAAAATTCAACCTCCCCAAATTGAATTCTTGATATTCTCACAAGCAGTGTGGACAACCAAAGCCATAGGCTGAGCCCCCAGTCTTGGGGTTTGTTCATATGAAACTTAACCCCACAAAGGATAGGTCAAGCCTACTTAAAATTAGGCCTAAGAGTCACCCCCAAGAGAACCTCTTTTGTTGCTCAGATATGGCCTCTCTCTCGAGCCAACACAACAAGCAAACTCACCACCCTCCCCCTGTCTACATGGGACATGACTCCCAGGGGTGTGGACCTTCCAGGCAACGTGGGACAGAATTCTTAGAATGAGCTGAGACTCAGCACCAAGGGCTTGAGAAAAACCTTAGAATGAGCTGAGACCCAGCATCAAGGAATTGAGAAAACCCTCTCAACCAAAAGGGGAAAGAGTGAAATGAGACAAAGTGTCAATGGCTGAGAGATTCCAAACAGAGTCAAGATGTTATCCTGGAGGTTATTCTTACGCATTACGTAGATATCACCTTGTTATCCAAGAGGAAATGAAGAGGTGGGAGGGAACTGCCTGAAAATGTAGAGCTGTGTTCCAGTAGCCATGTTTCTTGATGATGATTGTATAATGATATAGCTTTCACAATGTGACTGTATGATTGTGAAAACCTTGTGTCTGACACTCCTTTTATCTACCTTGTCAACAGATGAGTAGAACATATGGGATAAAAATAAATAATAGGGGGAACAAATGTTAAAATAAATTTAGTTTGAAATGCTCGTGATCAATGAAAGGGAGGAGTAAGGGGTATGGTATGTATAATTTTTTTTTTCTGCTTTCGTTTTATTTTTCTGTTGTCTTTTTATTTCTTTTTCTGAATTGATGCAAATGTTCTAAGAAAGGATCATGATGATGAATATGCAACTATGTGCTGATATTGTGAATTACTGATTATATATGTAGAATGGAATGATCACATATTAAGAATGTTTGTGTTTCTTTCCTGTAATTTTTTAAATTAATTTAAAAAATTAATTTAAATTAAATTAATTTAAAAAATTTAAAAAAAAAGAAGAAGAAGCTACCTCTTATTCCTAGATCTTGAAAATGTCTCCCTACATTTGTTTCAAGAAATTTTGTTACTGGCTCTTACATTTAGGTCTTGGAACCATTTTGAATTAATTTTGTATGGGGTGTAAGATAGGCATCCTCTTTCATTCTTTTTGGCTATTGAAATCCAGTTCTCCCATGCTCGTTTATTAAGAAAAAAACTATTCTGTCCCAACTCAGTGGATTTGGTGGCCTTATTGAAGACCAAATGTCCATAAATTTGGTGGCCAATCTACACTCTTGATTCTATTCCACTGGTTAGTCCTTCTGTCTTTGTGCCAGCACCATGCTATTTTGACTACTGTGGCTTTATAGTAAGCTTTAAAGTCAGGAAGTGATAGAGCTCTTAGCTTGTTCTTTTTTTAGGATGTATCTTTGGCTATTCAAGGTCTCTTTCTTTTCCAGATAAATTTGATAACCAGTTTTTCCAAGTTCTCAAAGTAGGTTGTTGGGATTTTTATTGGTATTGCATTGAATCGGTAGATTAGTTTGGGTAGGGCTGACATCTTGATGACTTTCAACCTTCCTATCAATCAGCATGGAATATCTTTCTATTTATTTAGGTCATTTTTAATTTTTTTGAGCATTTTTTTTTTTTTGCAATTTTCTGTGTGTAGGTCCTTGACATCCTTGGTTAGGCTTATTCCTAGACACCTAATTTTTCTGGTTGTTATTCTGAATGGAATTTTTTCCTTTGTTGTCACCTCAGATAGGTCATTGCTTGTGTATAGAAACAATATTGATTTTTGTACATTAATCTTGTATCCTGCCACTTTGCTAAATTTGTTTATTAGCTCAAGTAGTTTTACTGTAGATTTCTCAGGATTTTCTAAGTATAGGATCATGTCATCTGCAAATAATGAAAGTTTTACTTCTTCTTTCCCTCTTTGGATATATTTTATTTCTTTCTCCTGTCTAATTGCTCCAGCTAATACTTCTAATACAACGTTGAATAAGAGTGGTGACAATGGACATCCTTGTCTCATCCCCGATCTCAAGGGGAATGCTTTCAATTTCTCACCATTAAGTATGATGCTGGCTATGGGTTTTTCATATTTCCCCTTTATAATATTGAGAAAGTTTCCTTCAATGCCTAACTTTTGAAGTGTTTTTATTGAGAAAGGATGCTGGATTTTGTCAAATGCTTTTTCAGCATCAATCGATTTGATATGTGAATTTTCCCTTTCGATTTGTTAATATTACATTGATTGATTTTCTTATGTTGAAGCACCCTTGCATTCCAAGTATGAGTCCCACTTGACCATGCTGTATAATTATTTTTTAAAAAATTATTTTTATTATAAGCAATGAATAAACATAGTAACATTCTTGACATACAAACATTCTTGACACGGCTACAATCAGTGGCTCACAATATCATCACATAGCTGTGTTTTCATCACCATGATAATTTTTTTGAACATTTATATCTTTCCAGCAAAAGAAAGAAAAAAGATAAAACTCATATATGCCATACCCCTTACCACCCCCTTTCATTGATCACTAGTATTTCAATTTACTCAATTTATTTTAACCTTTGTTTTCCCTATTATTTGTTTATTTTTTATCCATATTTTTTACTCATTTGTCCATATCATAGATAAAAGGAGCATCAGACTCAAGATTTTCACAATCACACAGTCACATTGTGAAAGCTATATCATTATACAATCATCTTCAAGAAACATGGCTACTGGAACATAGCTCTACAGTTTCAGGCATTTCCCTCTAGCCACTCTAACATACCATAAAGTAAAAAGGGGATATCTATATAATGCTTAAGAATAACCTCCAGGATAACCTTCTGACTCTGAAATCTCTCAACGACTGATACTTTATTTTGTCTCATTTCTCTCTTCCCCCTTTTCAGTCAAGAAGGCTTTCTCAATCCCTTGATGCCAAGTCCCAGCTCATTCTAGGATTTCTGTCCCACATTGCCAGGGAGGTTTACGCCCCTGGGAGTCATGTCCCGCCTAGAGAGGAGGAGGGCAGTGAGTTCACTTGCCATGTTGGCTGAGAGAGAGAGGCCACATCTGAGCAACAAAACAGGTTCTCTGCAGGTGACTTAGGCCTAATTTTAAGTAGGCTTAGCCTCTCCTTTGTGGGGATAAGTTTCATAGGAACAAACCCCAAGATCAAGGGCTCAGCCTATTGATTTGGTTCTCCCCACTGCTTGTAAGAATATCAGGAATTCTCCAGATGGGAAAGTTGACTCTTCCCCCTTTCTCCCCATTCCCCCAAGGGGACTTTGCAAATTCACTGTTTATATCACTCTGGGATTTATTGGGGCATCACACTAACCTGGACAAACCCACAAAATATCATGCCCTACTCAAGGTTCCATGTACTTATGGTGTTCAATTAAACTGTCCATAAAAGTTAAATTGGGAAATGCAGTAGTCAAAATATAAATTTTGTATCAAATAAACATTTCTTGCTTTAGTCTCATACAGAAGTTGAAGTTTTAAAATATAAATGACCATCTATTTTCAACACTCTGCAATATTGACATTTCCTTGTTCTTCCTCATGAAAGCATTTTTAAAATTTGTACATGTAATCACTATCATAGTACACGCTAGGCATTCTTATATTTTTATAATTATTTTAATGTGGCATTGGATACAGTTTGCTAGTATATTGTTAAGAATTTTCATATCTATGTTCATTAGGGAGCTTGGTCTGTAGTTTTCTTTTCTTCTATCATCTTTTTCTGATTTTGGTATTAGAGTGATGGTAGCTTCATAAAAGGAATTAAGTAGCATTCCTTTTCCCTCAATTTCTTTGGAAGAGTGGAGCAAAATTGGTGTCAGCTCTTTTTGAAAGGTCTGATAAAATTCTCCTGTGAAGCCATCAGATCCTAGGATATATATATATTTTTTTGCAAGGGCAGATCCTGGGAATGGAACCCGGGTCTCTGGCATGGCAGGTGAGAACTCTGCCACTGAGCCACCATAGCCCATCCCCTAGGCTTTTTTTGTTGGAAGATTTTTTGTGACTGATTGGATCACTTTACTTGTAATTGCTTTGTTGAGATCTTCTATTTTTCTCTAGTCAGTATAATTTGTGTGTTTCTAGGAATTTACCTGTTTCATCTAAGTTATCTAGTTTGTTGGCATAAGTTCATAATATCCTCTTATGATTTTTAAAATTTGTTCATGATCTGTGGTATCAATGCCCCCTCATTTCTGATTTTATTTATTTGTGTCCTCTCTCTTTTTGTCTTTGTTAGTCTAGCTAAGGGAACATAAATTTTATTAATTTTCTCAAAGAACCAACTTTTAGTTTTGTCAATTCTTTTTATTGTTTTATTGTTCTTCCGTTTGTTTATTTCTGCTTTAGTCTTCATTATTTCTCTTCTTTTATTTGCTTTGGGATTTGTTTACAGTTCTTTCTCTAAATCTCCAGGTGAGCAGTTAAATCATCAAGTTTTGCTCATTCTTGTTTTTTAATATAGGCGTTTAGTTCAATAAATATCCCTCAGCACTGTTTTTGCTGCATCCCATAAGTTCTGATATGTTGTATTCTCATTATCATTCATCTCCAGATATTTACTGATTTCTCTAGCAATTTCTTCCTTGACCCGCTGATTCTTTAAGGGTATGTTGTTTAATCTCCATATATTTGTGAAAGCTCTGGTTCTTTGGTGATTATTGATTTCCAACTTTATTCCTTTATGATCAGAGGAAATGCTTTGAATAATTTCAATCTTGTTAAATTTGTTGAGACTCAGTTTATGTCCCAGTATATGATCTATCCTGGAGAACATTCCATATGCACTAGAGAAGAATGTGTATCCTGATTATCCTGATATTTTGGGATATAATGATGTATATATGTCTATTAGATCTAATTCATTTATCTTATTGTTTAGGTTCTCTATTTCCTTGTTGATCCTCTGTGTGGTTGTCCTATCTATACTGGAGAGTGGTGTATTGAAGTCTCCCACTAGTACTGTTGATATGTCTGTATTTCCCTTCAGTTTTTCGGATGTGTGCCTTTTGTACTTTGGAGCTCCTTGAGTGGGAGCATAAACACTTAGGATTGTTATTTCTTCCTGGTGAATTGTACCTTTTATTAATATGTGGTGTCCTTCCTTGTCTCCTATTATGTCTTTTCATTTAAAGTCTATTTTGTCTGATATTAGTGTAGCTACTCCTGTTTTCTTTTGGTGACAGTTGCCATAGAAGATCTTTTTCCATCCCTTCACTTTCAATGTAACGATGTCCTTGAGTCTAAGATGCATCCCTTGTAAATGGCAGATAGATGGATTATGTTTTTGATCCATTCTGTCAGTCTGCATCTTTTAATTGGTGAGTTTAGTCCATTAACATTCAGAGTAATTACTGTAAAAGCAGTTCTTGATACTACCATCTTGTCTTCTAGTTTTTATTTGTCAGACCTGTATATCATTTTCCTTCTCCCTCTCTTTTCCTTTAAATTACCTTTACTCATATTCTTCAATTCTGCACCTTCCTCCAGACCTCCCTCCTGTCTTTTTTTTTTTTTTTATCAGCTGACAGGGCTCCCTTTAGTATTTCTTGTAGGGCTGGTCTCTTGTTGACAAGTTCTCTCAATCTTTTTTTTTTTTTACCTTTGAAGATTTTAATCTCTCCCTCAGTTTTAAAGGATAACTTGGCTGGATAAAGAATTCTTGGTTGAAAGCCTGTCTCATTTAGGATCTTAAAAATATCATAACACTGTCTTCTTCCTTTCATGGTGCCTATTGAGTAGTCTGAAGTCAGTCTTATGTGTTTTCCCTTGCATGTAGTATATTGCTTTTCTCATGCGGCTTTCAGGACTCTCTTTTCTCTTCAACATCTGACATTTCTGATTAATGTGTGTCTTGGAGTGGACTTGTTCAAATTTATTCTATTTGGAGTTTGTTGGGGCTCTTTGGCCCATATTCATGTCTTTTGTAAGGGTTAGGAACTTTTCCCTGATTACATCTTCAATTAACTCTCCCAACCCTTTACTCTTCTCTTCTCCTTCTGGGACACCAATAATTCTATATTTTTGTGCCTGTTGTTGTCCATCATTTCTCTAAGACCCAGTTGCATTTTTTTCCCATCTTTTTTGCCATTTGTTCTCTTGTGCACTCTAGTTCTATTCTTCTATCTTCTGGCTTACTTATTCTTCCTTCTGCTTCTTTGAATCTGCTATCGTGTGTCTCTGGGATATTTTTTATTTGGTCTACTGTATCTTTCATTTCTGTGACAGCTGCCATTT
>PVIY010053909.1:0-14492 GCA_004026745.1 Myrmecophaga tridactyla | reverse complement strand
GCTGACTGGAGCCCACATAGCCATGCCCTCCCAGGCACCTTGGCTGTCCTGGCCCAAGCTCACGTGTCCTCTCCCAGTGACCACCAAGTCAGGCCTTATCCTGTCAGAGCCTCTTCCGGCTGATGGGCTCTCCTGGGGGCGGGTTGTTCCACTTTCAGATACCGACATGACAGCTCAGCGGCAGTGGCTGGCAGCCCCCGGGGCCATGGGCAGAACCGTGAGACCACCCAGGAACGCAGGAAGAAGGAAGCCAACAAGGCAACAAGAGCCAACCACAACCGAAGAACCATGGCCGATCGCAAGAGAAGCAAAGGCATGATCCCATCGTGAGGCCATCGACACCAGGGCCAGCAGGGAGGTGGCGGCTGGACCGCCAGGCTGTTTCCATAGCCTGGGGCCTCCTCACCATTGGCCCCCACCGAGGCCCCAAGTTCAGCTCAACCCCTCAACAGCCTCAGCTTTGCAGCCCCTAAGAAGGCCGCCTCGTTCTCCACCAGCCAGCCAGCCGTGAGCGCCTTCTTGCCAAACACACAGTGCCTTATCCCACAGCAGAGGAATCCATGGGGCCAGCAAGTTAGGCGCCTTCCCCCAGCTGTGCTGGTGGGAAAGGGATGGAGATGGTGCCCCTCGGCAAGCCCCCCAAACCTTGTGCAGCAAGACACCACTTCCCTTTTCCCCTGGACGGCAGGAAACCTGTAAATTAAAAAACATAAAAACAAATTTAAAAAAAGCCTGCAAATAAAGTTTTTGGAACTTTCAAGCTTGGATCTGTGATGTGACTGTGACCTGCTTAAGCCCTCTGTGTCCTATTCTTCAGTGACACCATGATCTGGAGGGGGACAGAGCAGAATTTTTCATCACCCTTGCAGGCTTGCTTCTCATTTTAACCCCTCCTAGTGTGTCTCTGCCTTGCCCTGTGACCCTGAGAAGGTCACTCCTTCTCTGAACCTCTAGACCCTTCCTACCTGTGCAACAATGGGCTGGAAGGCACGACGCCCTCTGATCCCTTCTGTTACCTCATTCGGTCCTGACGACCTCCATCCTAGGACATGGGTCCTAATTTTGGCCCCATTGTACAGATGAGAAAACCGAGGCGCTGAGAGCAGAAGCTGCCCACCAGGTCACAGCTAGAGAGTAGCAGTCTGGGCTGGACACAGTCCGACCCCTGGGCTTCTGAGGGTCCTAGACATCTGTGGATGGTGTCATCTCCATCTGACAACTGGCTAAAAGACACGTGCCTGGAGCAGAACAAGTACCAGAATTCAGGCCTCTGCCTTCCGGTTGCACAGACACCCTATGACATCCCCAAAACCCAGGGGGGCAGAGAAACAGGCCAGGATGTCCCAGCAAGCCGTTTCCTCAAAGCCCCCTCCCAGGCAGGGCCACCCAGGCTCCTACCATGGTAACAGCTGCCAGTTACCCTACTTCCAGCTTCCTGGGCCTCCCAGAAAGTTGCTCATCAATGTGGGGAGCAACAGTGGGGTGTTTGCCAGGGCTGATCCCAGCCAGCCCATCCTGGCCTGAAATCCATCGGTAGAAGCCGGGGCTCCTGCCCAGCTGGACCTTGACAAATCACCCTGGATGCTAGTGCAATTTATTTTCACGTCGTTAGGATGAGCATCTAAAGCAGAGAGGCAGACAGGCACTTGACGAATTGGTTTTGTTAGGTCAGCCCGCCCAAGTGAAAATCAATAGCAATTCCTGTGTCTCGCCAGTTCTCTCGGTGCCTTTGAGATGCAGAGCAGATACGGGAGCAGTATCCGCCCCTCCACCCCACTCTCTGCTGCCAAATTAGCTGAGATCATGTTCAGGTTTAGCTGTCCGACAGCAAGACTTTCCTCCCGGACGCATTTGCCAGGGACTGTGCTCAGTGAGCTCACTGCCAGCTCCTATCCCCAGAGAAAGGTGAAGTGGGTTGTGAGAGCGCCGGGGCTTTACCTGCCTCACCTGTTACGTCTTCATAAGGCTCCTTTCACCTCCATCTTGTGGAAGGCAGGCATGTTTTTTGTTTTGTTTTGTTGGCCTGGGCAGGCTCCGGGAATCAAACCCAGGTCTCCAGCATGGTAGGCGAGAACTCTGCCAGTGAGCCACCATGGGGCCACATGGCAGGCAAGTTTTTAAAGTTTCTCAGAATGACGTGCCAGGTCAAACTGAGGAACAACTGCTTGCTTCTTACTTCAGATCTTGAGGGCATCCTTTCATGGATGCTGTGAAGAACAGCTTGGGGGGCATCCAGAGTAGTGCTTGTGGGTACATCCCTTCACTTCTTGGGACCTCAGTTTTCCCATCTGTAAAGTGGGTGTGTTGGACCAGATGAGCGCTGTCCATTTGGTTCCAATGACATCCTCTGAGGAGAGCCCAGCATTTAAGACGGGCAAGTGCAGAACTGTTATGGGTGAAGGGGGGTGTGGAGCCCCGAACCCTGCCTATGGGTCACTGCGCCCCACCCCACTGCTGCTTCTAAACAGGCATCTGGGTGCTTTTGAGACCTTGTGCCTCTAAGAGGACTTAAGACTTGAGTATCTTTGTTTCTAGTTTATGAATCCCAGTGTTGGTGGATGTGTCTGTAGAGTGCTTTATGCCTCTCTGAGGAGGGTGGGACAGGGCCTGTCATTGTTTATAAAAAGGAACCTTGGGAGCACAGTGAGGACAAGTAACTTGCCTAAAGCCCGTGGCAAGTTACCAGCAGAGCCTGGGTGCAACAGATCTTGAGTTGTCCCTTAAGCAGCCAGGTGTAGTCTGGAGAAGAAAGTGGTGGGTGAGAACCAGCATGTCCCTGGCTCATTAGGAGCTTGGGTAAATAATGTGTGTGTGTGTGGGGGGGGCGGTTAGGGGAGGGTTGAAAGCAAAATAAACACACTGAAGAGGCAGGGGGTGTTGAGCAGTCCTTTAAAATGACATCAACGAAGACTCTGTAGTGATGTGGAAAACTACTCAAGAAAAATTTAAAAGCAGATTGCACAATGATGATGCACTTTAATTGCAAAATGTTAAAAAATTTGCTTGCCACAGACCAAATCTGGAAGGGAACATGCATGAATGAAAATGGCAATGTGAGCGTGGACGATGATGGTGAGACCACAATGATTCATAATAGGAATAAAAATACTTACTGGGCCACGGTGGCTCAGCTGGCAGAGTTCTCACCTGCCATGCCAGAGACCCGGGTTCATTTCCCAGTGCCTGCCCATGCAAAATAAAAAAAAAAAGTACTTACTGAATAGTTACTGTGGCCAGGTTATTTGCTGGGCTCTTTATTTGCATTATCTTGTTTAATCCTCAAAGATAGATTCCAGATGAGATAACCGAGTTGCAGAGAGGTTGGGTGTCACTTTATTTAGCAAGTGACTAAAGGGGGATTCAATCCTGTGATTGTCTCCCAAAGCCCACACTCAACCCCTAGCACCACCACCTGCCATTCTTTTCTCCCTCTCGCACCCCCATGCTTTCTGTAGAATCCTTGTTACTGTCTTTACAATGAAAAAGAAAAAAACACGAGTAAAACAGCTGTAGAACAAGAGGATGGGAAACCCCATTTCTTCAAGCCAGGCTGATAAGACTCCAATTATAGGTATGTTAGATTGTTTGATATTGTCCACAGATGTCAGATGATTCTTTTCCTTTTTTCCACTCTTTTTTCTCTTTCTGTTTTCAAATTCACTTATCCTTCCCATTGTTGTGTGCAGTATGCCTTTCAACCTCTTGAGCATTTCTTCAGTTTTGTTCCAGGCCCTCTCTGGGTTAAAAGGGAAAAAGGTAGAGCATTTCAGCTGAGATAGTGACAGTAAAGCCAGGGGGTAATAAGGCCTGGTAGGCTTAGAGAGGCTGGGAGAGTCAGAGGGTCCAGGGTAAGTGTGGAAGTTGAGGGCTGGAGGAGAGGGAGGGAGCCCCAGAGTTAGGGCCACAGGGCAGCCAGGCCACAGCCTGGTCATTGTTCAGAGCAGCAGATATCTGCATTTGCTACTTGCCATCAGGGTCTGGGGCACGGAGGGTGTGCCTGGAGGGAGGATCAAGGAAGGAGAGCACAATTCCATCCCATCAATACACACTGATCACAGACCTGGTAGGTACCAGGCACTGCAACATGCACAGGGGAGAAAGCCCTAGCCCCTGCCCTCAGGAAGCTCACAGTCCACTGGGGAAGATGAATATTAAAGAAAACATTTAGGAAAAGTTATTGTATGCTAAATCCTAATAAACTAATGAGTGAGGAAATAAGTAGGAAAGTAAATAGGCAGAGTCATCAGAAAGCGGCCAACAGCAGAGAGATTTTCCAGAAGAAGAGTGGTTGTGGCGTCAGGCAGCAGCAGAGGTCAGCCAGGCTATGGCATGGAACTCCTTTGGCCTTGGCCAGGGGCTCACTGGGGCTCTCAGCCTCGTCAGGGAGCAGTGGGGAGACAGCCAGAGCTGTGTGTGTACGTGTGCGTCACTTTTATGTAGGGGTCTTTAAAATGACCATGATTTGTTTGTTGTTAATTTTTTTAATTAATAAAAAAAAGTTAAAAAAAAAAAAATGACCATGAGATTCTGGCTTCACATCACCTGAAAATTCTCTTCCAACAATCAATAATCATCAAGAGAATTTTACACAGGCTGACGGAACTCAGCCTTAAAGGGCATTTAGTCCAGCATTTCTCGGCCTATTTGAACCCCAACCCACCCTGGTCTCAGGCTCTGGAATTTCAGGCAATCCCCCTCCCTTAGGGGTGAGGTGCTTTATCCTGCTTAAGAATTTACTGGGCTTCTGTGGGTCTCTCCTAGCCATGGAGATACTTTAATTCTAGTTTTTCAAATATGAAATTATGACATTGAATATGCTTGTTCTGGCTGCAGGAGCCCACCCTCAGTACTCTGACATGTCCCTGCCATCCCAAGGAGTAATTATGGTTTTCTATTCCTTAAAGTGGTTTTCACAGACGAGCCAGGTAGAAAAGAGGGCCCTGGTGGGGGAGCACCAATCATTCCTGTAAATGTGAGAATGGGATTTGCAGGGCTTACGTGTAGCTTCCCAGGGTAGCTCCTATCTCACAATCTGATCTGCTCACTCAACGCTCTTTCACATGCACATTTCTGGCTTTGACATGCCTGTCTTTTTATTATTAGTTTGTTCATAAGGGTGGCCTGGAGAGGTGAGAAAGCATTGGAGTAAGGTCAAGATACTGAATGCCAGGCCTTAGATTTTACCAAACTGTGTGGTCCTGGCCTCTCTGGGCCTTGTTTTTTTCTTATAAGAAATGGGGTAGCTCATTCTCCCCTGCCCTTTTGCCTCAGGAGGTCATCGTGAGGCTCAGGTGAGATTGCAGCTTGGGGGACACTCTGAGAGCAGCGAACCCTGATCAAATGGAAGAGATGAAAAATGCCAGTGACCGAGAGTCCTGCCTACTCTGCGTTTGGGGCTGTTTCCACTTCTCCCCTCTTTTAAATCACCCTACTAGAAACCTCACTGCACAAATCACCTGCTGTTTCCTTTTGAGTTACCTCCAGGACACACGTTCCCAAACGTGGAATTCTGGGGCCGTAGCACGGTGAGCGGTTTTATAGCTGCCTCTATGCCTCTATCTGGGTTTTTGCTGGCAGTTCTCTTCAGGAGGACAAAATCAGGTGATGGCCTGAGGGCATTTACCTTCATCAGCAAGTTCTGTTGTCAAGCTGCTTCTCCCCAGGCCCCCGCCTCTAGGGGAGCTGGGGACTGTCTAGCTGGCCTCTTTCACAGGAGATGGGTAATAGATGGGGGCCCGCTCAATAACTGGCTGAAAGGGAGGTGGCCTGTCACACCTGGAAAACCAACACCCCTTGACTTCTGGAGGGATCTGTACGAAAGTCTTCAGCTCCTCTTGCATGATGGTAGCTCAGTGTGAAGTATGACGGCCAGCCTGGGCGGTTGCCTTTGGCGCCCTAGCTTCATGGAAGGGCCAATAGTTTACTTTGCATTTTCCTTTCAGAGCAGAGACCAGGCTCTGGGTCCAGAATTGAGCCAGGCTCAGCCTCTCCAGGCCTCTGTGACTCTGAGCAAGGTGGCCTCACTTCTCTGAGCCTTAGTTTCCTTGTCTGTAACCTGGAGTCATTGGCAGGATGGCTGGGGTAAGGCACACACAGGCCTGGGCTGGCGGGAGAGAGGCAAGCAAACTCGCAGGGTCCTTTTCACAGGGACCTGGGGGGGTTGCCTCCTACCAGAGCTTCAGCTGGTCTTCTGTGCTCCTTGCTGCTCACCCCACACCCTCTTGGCACAGCTGCCCTCACTCTTCCAGGGTGGTCTTCCCAGAAGCCCCTGGGCTCCAGATGACCTGGACACACGGAAGCCAGACAGAGAAGACGACAGCAATCCAGCCTGGTAGATGGGGGTGGGGGGCACCTTGCCCAGCCTTGCCGAGGGGCTGATGCCTCCAGACCAGGGCTGCAGCACAGAGGGAAATTACCTCACTAAATCCTTGGTACTGATATATGTGATTATAATCCTCATTTAGAGATTCAGTTACTTGCTTGTGGCTGAGAAGTGGCTGAGTCAGGAATCAAACCCAGGGTTGCCAGCCTCCAGAGTTCATGCTTTTAGACTTTTGACTTTCCTGCTTCCTCAAGTTTGGCACTTGAGTCAGAAGCCACAATTTTCTGCATGTGGTTGACTCAGCATGGAAAAGAGGCCATTTCCCCTCCTTCATTCAGAACACTGTGCTTCTGTTGATACCACCTACGATTCATGTCCTTTCAATGACAGAAGGGTGGAAGAGAGGAGAGGAGGAAGCTGGAAAATCCCAGAGAACAAATCTCCCCAAACTCTGTTTTGTTAAGACCTCCCCTGGCTGCCAGATGAGGGAAGGCATGCCTCTTGAAAGGTCCAGTTTACAGGCAGTGTTTCGTTAGGAAGCTCAGGGAGCTGAGACGAGTGGGACTCACGTGGAATCGCAGCCCAGTAGGGGAAGTGGCCCTTGCTTTAGGAGGGCTGCATGGGAGGGAGACAGAAGTCTGCCCAGAGAACAGAGATGGAGGGAAGGAAAAGGGACTCAGTTACATGATGAAAGGTGTGGGGAAGAGATAAAGGCCACCCGGGAAGAAACACGGCTGCTGGGGTTTAAAACAGTGTTGGAGACACCAAAATTGAGACTGTCAAGGGACCCACAGGGGAACACTAGAAAGTGATCAGGTCAGAGGGATGGAAAGGATGTCGGGAACATGATTTTAAAGTTGCTGGGACAATGAGGGGGCGTCACTCTGGTGATTCAGCTGTTCAGTCATCCCCAAAGCGCTCAGCCTGCATTCCGTGGATCAAATATGCTGATTCGGCCCTGGCTCTGCAGATTGTGCAGGGAGCCAGTTAAAGCACACACTTTAACGTATCTGCTATAGCAATGCAACAAAACCGCCTCTCATAGTTCTGTGCTAAGTGCAACATGAGCATTATCTCCACAAGTATTATCTCTTGTAACTTCCCAACCATTGGTATACGGCATCTCATTCTCTCACTTCCCAGATGAAAGAACTGAGGGTCAGAGAGGGAAAGCCACCTGCCCAAAGTCACTCAGCAGGAGGGCAGTAGAGGTAGGATCGAATACAGGCACATGTTTGTTTCCATAGTGCATGCAATGCACTAGATGAGAAAGTAAGGCCATACAGCAAAGGGACTATTTTTGGTAGGTTTGTGAAGAAAAGAAATAAGGTTTGAGGTAGCCTGGGTCTTAATTGTCAGGCTAAAGGATCTGAATGCAATCTTGTTGATAATGGGGAGCCGTTGAAGATATCTGAGCAGGGCAGTTGATCTAGCAGCCTTACAAAGGTGCAGTGGAGAGGAAGGATCCAGAGCAGTCCGAAAAGGCTCTGTGCAGGAGTCCTGAAGGGGGGACAGGCCGGGAGGAGCAGAAAGATGGTCAGTGCCCCCTGTGCTCACAGATTGCCAACAGCGTGGCTCCCAGCCAGGATTTTGCATTCCATAATTGCACTGTCCTTGATGCTGGCTGGAGTCTGTCCTTGGCATTCAGTCTGTATATAAATCCAGGCATGTGAGGTCAAGGCCCCAGTAAAAAGAGAAAGATGACTTTACATGGCATGGAGCAGTGGATATGAGCACAGGCTCTGGAGTCAATTGTCTGCACTTGAACCTTCGCTCCATTCTGACTGGCTATGTTACCTGAGCAAGACACTTAACCTCTCTGTACCTCATTTTTCACCTGTAAAATGGGGCAGAGAGTGGTGTCCCACCTTGGAATAAGGATCTGGTGATATGGGACGTGTTTATGGAAACCAGTACAGGCCTGGCCCAGGGTGAGTGCTCAGAGAAGGCAGCTCTTAGGGTGTCATCTCCTATGTGCCGGTTGCCTTTCTTCCCTGGTACAGAGTGTTCATCCTTTGCTAATGCTCAAACAGCTGCCATAACCTCAGTTCTGCACAAGGAATTTGTATTCCCTCCAACTTTGCACATCACTCAGACATTTTAAATTCATTGATTTCTGTCGTTTCCTTGGAAGACTTCAAACTCATTTGTAGGACAGTCCTCGTTCCTTGTTATTGGAAGGGCTGGCTGAGTTAAAGGGATGGAATCTATTTCTTTTTAATAACTGACATTGCTTTTCTCTCCTTATTACAAAAGCAGAAGCATGCTCGGTTGCAGTTCACACAAATAAGCAAAAAGAGAATCACCCACAATCCTATCATCCGGAAATAATATTGCTGTTAGGATTTCAATTTTTATACTTCCAGCATTCTTTAGAAAAAGGAATATATATGCATTGGTTTTTTACATACTGTTATACTATTTTTTCAGTTAGTAAGATATTATGAACATTTTCCCATTTCTTGTCTACGTCATTTTTAACGCTTTAGTAGTATTCTATTTCACCATGATTTATTCAATTAATTCCCTGTTGTTGTTCACTTAGGTAGCTGCTAATTATTTCTTATTAAATTGGAATGAACAGCCTCACAGCTAAATATTTGCCACACCCATGTTTACTTCCTTAGGATGAATTCCAAGAAACAGAATTGCGGGGTCAGGTTTGCTGGTTTTTGGTTTTTTTTAACTGATGTTGTAAAATTGGCCTTCCCACCAGTAGGATTTGTAAATGATCATTTCCCCACATCTTTGCTCACACTGGGTATTATAATAACAATAATAAAAATTCTTTCTGAGTTGAATAGGTAAAGTGAATTACTTTTGTTTTGCTAATCCATTCTTACAGAGCCCCAAGGAGCAGAGGCAGATATAAAATAGGCCTGAGAAAGACAGAGAGGTATTGAGGGGAGTGTGGCCGACACTGTGAAGTGCCGCTCAGATCCCATTTCAGGGATGAAAGATTTATCACCCCAGACGCTGGAGGTGTGGCTGGCGACAGGCCTCAGCTATCAGACCCTGCAGGGACTGGCTGTGCTGAGGAGGGCTGCCCAGCCTAGGCCATGCCCATTTCCAGTGAAGAATTCATAAGGAGCTATAAAGGGCTAGAACTCTTGGCTAGCTCAGGAAGCTCTGCAAGGCCATCCTATCTTCAAACCTCCCTGAGGGTCAGCTGAGGCCTTTGTTGAGATTGCATTGCAGCTTTTCTCTCTGTCCATCCTGCCTCCTTCCCTTCCATTGCATGGGCGTTGACCCCAAGGGCATGCCATAAAAAACCACCTGCACACTGATTTCCTGCTCAGAGTCTGCTTCCTGGGGAACCTCACCTACAGTAGGAGGCCAACTACCTGGAACCAGCTCAAGGAGTACTAGGTGTGAAAGACTAGAATGTTCTCAGAGGGCTGGGCCTTCCTTCTGTCTTTGAGCTGCCCGCAAAACTTAGGCTCCACCCAGAGTTGAAAAGTTTTGATCCTTGGCAGATGGCCCTGGAATGCCAGAGGTTTTCCGGGTAGCCCCCTGGCTGCATTAATTAAGCAGTCAGCTGTGGCTGGGGTGAGAGAGCAGGGGTAGAATTTATTGTTCAGAGTTAACGCTCCTTGATACCCCTCCCAGATAACATCTTCAGAAATAACAAGAATCATAGCTGCCATTGTGTAATATCATGGGGTTATTTTACAGATGAGGAAACTGGCTCAGGGAGGCTAAGTAACTTGCCCAAAGTCACACAGCCAGTGAATAGTGTGGCTCAAATTCTACCCAAGACTGACCCATTGTTAAATCAGTACAATTTACACTTCACTAAAGATACTCAATGGGAATAATAATATAAACTCATCGATTATTATTCAAATTAAATAACACGTATATTGCCAAGTACTTAATACAGTGCCAGGCTCCTGGTCAGTGGTGGATAAATGGTAGCTGTTAATCAGGAACATTCCAGAGGCTTCCCTTTCCTCTTGAAATAAAACCCAAATACCTTAGCATAGCCTACAAGATCGCACAGTATCTAACCCTTCCTATGACTCCCCCACTTTCTTCAGTTCTGTGAATATACCAAGCTCGTGCCTTCCTAAGGGCCTCTGCACATGCTGTTCTCTTTGCCTAGAATGCACTTACCCTTGAACTTCACCAAGCTGGCTTTTTCACGCCATTCAAGTCTCGGCTCAAATGCCATCTTCCTGGAGAAGTCTTCCTTGACTCCCTCTTCTAACGATGTTCTTTGAATCTGGGTCACTTCCTATACATCACCCAGTTTTATTTTCTTCATAGCCCTTAATGTGAGCTAAAATTCTTACTTAATGATTCTTCAAATCATACCTTTGAAGTAGTTCTTGCAAGAGCTTATTTATATTTCTAGTGTTAATCAATGGGACACATAGGTCTATACAACCCCTTTCTATCATGTTCACCTTTACTTTGGTAATATTACTTATAGACCCGCTAGAGAACTGCCTTCACTCCTATCTATTCCCTTACATTTGAGTTCAACCTCATTAGGTAACCAATCATCCATCTCCAGCTTCTATGTATCATAAGTCCCCTATATTTTGTATTATAAGCCTCTGATTTTACCTTTACCAGGGTCATAAAAGTGGAGTCATACAGTACCTATCCTTTTGTGTCTGGCTTATTTCACTCAGCATTATGTCCTCAAGGCTCATCAGTCTTGTCTGGGGGAAAACATTCGAAGAAACCTTAGGTGCAGATGCTTGGAGAACTGTTGCTTCAAAACTGACAGAGCCAACACGAGCCCTAGATGTTTGGAGATGCAGGGCCCAGCAGACGTCACCATGTGCCACCCCATGAGATACTAAGCCTGTCAGAACCCAGAGTTCTGTCCTGGAGGAGCTAAGTGAAGGCCCCCAGGTGCCAAGTGAGGAACAGGGACTGAAAGCAATGGAAACAAGAAAAAGGAGCTGAAAGCCACAAAGCCCAGGAGCAAGGGACCAGCAGATGCCAGCTATGTGCTTACCAGGTGACAGAAGTGTTCCAGACGGCATCAGCCTTTCTTGAGTGAAGATAACCTCTTGTTGGTGCCTTAATTTGGACATTTTCTCAGCACTAGAACTGTAAATTTGTACCTTATTAAATTCCCTTTTTTAAAGCCATTCCATTTTCTGGTATATTGCATTCTGACAGCTTAACAAACTAATAGATGGAGTCAAAGGATATGAACATCTAAAATATTGTCAAAATGCCCTCCAAAACCATTGATCCATCACTGAAAGACAGAGCCTGCTCCTTCACTAAAAACTGGTGTTGCTAATCTTTTTTCATTTTTGTTGCTTTGAAGGGCAAAAGATGGTATTTCAATTTAATTGGGTTTCCTTATGAGTGAAACTAGGCACCTTGTCATGTTTGAGACCACTTGCCTATTCGTGTCATTTGCCCTGACGTCTATAGTTATTCATCTTTTTTTTATTGATTTGGAAGACTACTTCGTATATTAGCCAGGTTGGTACTTTGCTCTTTGCCATATTTATTGGATATTTTCTTGCAGTTAAATATGGTTTTAAATGGCTGCATAGTATTTCACTACAACTGTGATTTTTATATTGGGTATTTTGCTTGGTTACCTTTTTTTCCTATTTACACAACACTATGATGAACATGCACTTTTTTTTTTAAATGGGAAATTTGCGATATTGGGGGGGTGAGTCACAGGCATACACAATAAGACTCAATACATATATACAAAATATCATCTAAGACTTCTGGGAAGACGGCAGAGTGGGGTGGACTGAATTCACCCTTCCTCTTGGAGACAAGATGGGGGTGGGGAGAGAATGACAGGGACTGCAGTCCTAGGGGGTAAGTGATTGAAGTGGGTCTTCAGTGTTTCTTGGGGAGGAGAGAGGTGGGGGAGTCAGGATGGGGAGTGCAGAGTGAGTCTGCTCAGCTATGACTCCCCTAGGAGTGTGCAGCAGCGCCGGTGAAGTGCGGATCTGAGGGAACTGACCATCCCTTTGCTTCAGCCCGCCCCAGCTGTTGGTGGAGGAAACCTCCCTGAGTGGCTTCACAGGCAGCAGTGCTTGCAGGGAGCCTGGAGGTGTTTTTGGCCATCCACTGCAAAGAGTCTTGCCCGCGGGTGCCAGAAGCCACGAATAGCTGTCCTATCGGGTGTGGTGAATGGTGGAGCTGCCAGCCACCAGGTGCTGCAATCGGACACACTCCCCCCGCCCACCCACACTGCACACCATCCACTGCAGTCAGGGAGGGGTGGGCCTGAGGGGAGGAAGTGCCTCAGGAACCCCACCTGCTGGGAAGAAGCAGTAAGTGCTATATGCCTAGGTTATTTTTTAAATATATTTTTCTATGTTTTAAAATTATTTTTTATTTAAATAGATTTATTATATATTTATTTTTATTATTATTTTTTATTTACTCTCCCATCTGTGGGCAACAGTGTAAGTTCATTCCCAGTATATCTTGGGGTGTCTCCTTCTGACTTTGGAGCCTACTACTGTTGACGTGGGTTTTTCCCCATATTTTATTATTTATTTTGGGGGGTGTGTGGGCCAGGAACCAAGCCTGGGTCTCCTGTGTGGTGGGTGGGCATTCTGCCACTGAACCACCTGGGCACTCCTACCTATTCTTTCATTAGAACCTCAAGTAGAACTGTACTCCTTACACAAGATCAGTGCCTTGGACTGGAGGGAAATTACTGACAAAACAAATGCAAAAGGGAACCCTCAATGCAAAACCAAGTAAATACAAAACTTCAGACAAGTGAAGGAAACCAACTTGCAAAATAAGATAATAAAATGCCCTGAACACAACAGAAAATCACAAAGCACATGAAGAGCCAAGCAGAAATGGCCCCAAACGACCAAATCAAAACACCAGAGGGGACACAGAATATGGAATAACTATTCAAGGAAATTTATAAAGAAATAAAGTGTATCAGGAAGACACTAGAAGAGGATAAAGAAGAATTTGAAAGATTAAATAGGAAAATGGCAGATCTCATAGAGACAAAAGATACAGTAGACAAAATCAGAAATATACTAGAGGCTTACGATAGCAGATTCAAAAAAGGAGAATGAACAATAAGTGAGATAGAAGACAGAACTGAACTAGAGCATGCAAAAGAACAAATGGTTAGGAAGATGGAAAAAATGGAACTGGATCATAGGGAAATGATGGACAACAAAAGGTGAACAAATGTGAGAATCACTGGTGTCCCAAAAGGAGAAAAAAGAGTAAAGGGCTGGTAAGGATAGTTCAAGATATAATCGGGGGGTGGGGAGGGATGTGCATGGGTAGTTCAGTGGTAGAATTCTCACTTGGCATGCAGGAGACCTGGGTTTGATTCCTGGTCCATGCACTCAAAAAACAAAACAAAACAAATTCAACAAATGGTGCTGCAAAAATGAAATATTTACATGGAAAAGAATGAAATGTAACCCCGACCATAAAGCCTACAAATTACGAAAAGAAAAAAAAAAGATATAATTGGGGAAAACTTCCCAAACCTTATAAAAGACATAAATACGCAAATCAAAGAGGCCAATGAACCCCAAATTGAATAAATCCAAATAGGCCTACTCTAAGACACACACTAATTAAACTGTCAAATGTTGACGAGAAGGAGAAAGTCATGAAAGCAGCACAAGAAAAAGATCTACTACATACAAGGACAACATGTAAGACTGAGTTCAGACTACTCAACAGGCACCATGGAGGCAAGAAAGCAGTAGTATGATATATTTAATATCCTGAACAAGAAAGGCTTCCAGCCAAGAATTCTTTATCCAGCCAAGCTGTCTGTCCTTCAAAGTTGAGGGAGAGATTAAAATCTTCAAAGACAAAGAAACACTGAGAGAACTAGCCTTTATTAAAAGAAATACTAAAGGGAGTCCTGTCAGCTAAGAAAAAAAATGACAGGAGAGGTAAGTCTGGAGCAGGGCACAAAATTGAAGAGTGCCAGTAAGGGTAACTTAAATGATAGAGAGAGAGAGGGAAAAGAATATATAGGTCTGACAAATGAAAATTAAAGGATAAGATGGTAGATCCAGGAACTGCTTTTACAGTAGTAACGTTGAATGTTAATGGACTAAACTCATCAATCAAAAAGTACAGATTGGCAGAAGGGATGGATTAAAAATATTATCCATCTATATGCTGTTTACAAGAGATTCTTAGACCCAAGGGCCAAATAGATTGAAAG
>PVIY010053908.1:0-14456 GCA_004026745.1 Myrmecophaga tridactyla | reverse complement strand
CAGGTGTGTGGGTTGTGGGGTGAGTTCTGGGTCATGAGGGTGTGCTGGTGAGGATAGCACACTCTAGGAAAGTGGCCTACCTTACTTCCTAGCCCCCAGCTCCTGTCCAAGCACTTCTGCAGACTCTGTGCCTCTGCACCAGGCTCCAGGATTCTGCCTCTCAGTTCTCAGCCTCTTCAACAAGGGCTGCCCTATGTGGTACAGAAAGCTCTCCTAGGTCAGCCATACTCTTGAATCACCACCTCAGTTGCCCTCCTGTCCCTTCTCTAACTTTTCCATGGATCAGGGCTAATCTTGAGCTACTGTATTCAGCCATCTTCCCAGAAGTCCAATATATTATCTTTTAACATTATTGAAAAGGAAACAGTTAGAGAGACCCCGATCATAATGTGTCCACTTAGGGGAAAGAGGATGAAATGTTATCAAGATGATTCCATAGGCAAATATTTTCTCTGATACTATTCTTTTTACTCAGCAAACCAACTATAAGGTCTTTTTTTCTATAAGATAAACTAGAGAGACATATACCCTCATGAAATTAATAATAAAAAACTAGAGATACCAATAACAGATACAATAAGTTTCAAAAGCTTCTTGGGTAATGATAATAACAACAAAGCAATGAACATAATGAACATACTCTTCTGTGCCAGGCACTCTTATAAGTACTTGATATATATTATCTCATGTAACACTCCCAAAACCTTATGAAATAGTTGTTATTATTATACTCATTCTGCAAGAATCAGATTTGAGACTCAATCTCAGGTAGTCAGGTTTCAGGGTTATTACTATTCAGGGTTATTTCAGGGTTTCACTGCTTATTAATAACCTTATTCAGGGTTATTTCAGGGTTTCACTGCTTATTACTATGGGATACTGCCTCTCTTACAACAAAGTTATGTGTTATTTTGATTTGGCTTCATGACAAAACCACAGTTTAGGCATATTTGTGAGACTTGTGAAGCTTGCATCTGGCTCAGTCCAATCTTCCCTTTCTATACTTTTTCTTAACTGGTATAGCTGTTTCCTCACTCAGTGCCCCAAGCTTCACCACTTACCTGCAGTTTTTGACTAATAGGAAAGTAACTGATAGAATATGTTCTCTAAAATTACATTATGTTATCTGCCTCAGAAATATATTCTCTAACATGTATAAAATGTTTAACCCTTCCATAAATATTAGTGTTTTTAAAAAGGATGCATAGAAAGGTGATTGGGAAAATATTCTTGAGCAGGTGAGATTTTTGAGAGCTTTTCAAATCACCAAAAGATAGATAATATATGTCCCTACCTTTATGGACATTTTAGCTTTATAATAGTATGAGCACTCCCTTGCCAGATGCAAAGGTCATAAGAAATTGGATCCTTATCATAACACTCCAGAGACATCCACCTCTTTTACTCAGGCTGTATTCATCACTACCTTCTGGATTTCTGTGAAAAGTAGGGATTCTTACCATTTGAGATGCAATAGGGGTAACTTCTTGCTTTTAAGATTGCCAGATTTACCAAATATGAACATAGAACTTCAAGTTAAATTTGAATTTCAGATAATCAATGAATACATTTTAGTATTAGTATGTTCTGTGCAATATTTGAGACATACTTACATTAAAAAGTTGTTCATTATATGAAATTCAAATTTAACTAGATATCCTGCATTTTACCAAGCAATGATATGCAGGACAAATTTTAATTACCTCCCAATAGGAAAAAAATCTAATTACAGAAAAATTTTAGCAATCTTGGTATAAGATGGTAAGAGCATGAAATAAAGTGGTAGCTATGAAGAAAGGGACAAATCCATATACACAATAGAAGAATCAAAATGTGATGATTGCTTACCTGTGAAGGGGCTGATGAACAATGTTGTTTCAAGACATCCAGATGTCTTGCTTAGAATTCATAAGCAACAAAGCAAAACTTGTTATAAAAGAGTAAGACCAGAAATACAAGTTATCTGATTCAGGTTTTTTGGAGCAAATGGATTGCATAAATGAATCTGTGAAGAAAATAAATTGAGTCCAGGCTGTTAAGCAAAATCTAGAGGATTAAGCAAAACTTAAACATAACTTCAGGCAATGACCAAGAAACCAAAAGTCAGTTAGTTTGCTACTGAATCACTAACAACCAGAAATCCATACTAAATAGAAAGTGTTGGTCTTTTAACATCATATAATTTTCTTCCTTTATGAATAAGGATTATTCTCTGATATTCAACAGTCCAATTAAGATGGTTGGACCATCAAGTGTGATAGACAACCAAAGCTAAAATTGTAGAATGCCAAACACAGTCTCCTCTAGAACAAAGGAAAAATTCAAAATATTTAATAGCTATTTTCTGATATCATAAAATACTTCAAACATAAAAGGTAATCTGATTTCATTACTCATTGGGTTGTTTGCTTGCTTTCCACTAAGGTGACAATTCCTCAGAGCAGATGACAATTAGTGGTTAAAATTAGGAAATAGAAGATAGATTTATAGAATTGGTTATAATGTGACTATTATTTTCTGTTCAAGCCAGGATGCCTATTAGCTATTTTAATTTATTTAATTTTAGTTTAATTTCAAAAGTGAAAAAAAATATTGTTCATATGGCAAGGTGAATACTTAACCAGGCAGGTCTTTAAAGATACTGATGCTGAGAGTTGGAATACAGGTTTAGAAAAGCATTTTAAATGTAAAGACACCATTGTAGGGCATACACTGTAGGGAAAGAGTAGGGTTGCCATGGAAACAGTAATCTTGAATTTCGTGATTGTCTTATTTGATTACAAATGCAATGCTGTAGGAGGATTGTGTGATTTTTTCCTTTATTTTGACGATGATTTATTTGTGAATAATTGGGAAAGGATCAGGCTCAGATGTGACCTGAATCTGCTCAAACTGGGACAACTGTGCACCATTTAGGAAGGTGGGAGGGAAAAAAAGGATGAGAAGATGGTCTTTTCAAAAGTAGATGGGTTTAGCACACTGTAAGTTTTCACTGTAGAAAAATACAGAAGTGAATTTTGCACTTTGACTTGGTTTGCAGCTGCAAGTTTCCAAAAAGCTTTTTAGTGGGCACAGAAGCCTTTCAATATTTCTTGAACTCCACAAGGTGAATGGTGACAATGAATGAATCCAGGAAATAGCGCACAGCTGAAGTTAGCAACAGAAAACAAAGAAAGTTAGAGGAACATAGCTTTACATGGATTTACTGAAGTATAACTTACAAGAGTGAAAAACAAATATAGTTGTCTGAGAAATAACAACAGCAGACATGCTCAGTATATAGCAGTCAACATAAGTGTTGGTCTGGAGTCAAATATGAGCATGAGATTGTATGCAAATATAATGCTGTGCCAAACTAACCATAAATCAGCCCACTACTTGTGTCTGCATGTCATGCATTTTGATGGAAAGGGAAGTGAATTAATAAGATCCTTTTAATATAATTCTGAACATTTGGAGAGCTCTAAAGAGTTAGGTATTTGATACACTTTTTATACTCTTTAGCTTATTTACTTTGTTATGAGAGGCAAAAGGTTTGCGGCTGGGCCAGTATACACCATAGACCTATTTTAAATAATAGCTTTTATTCCGTTCAGTTGATTAGGCACAAAAGATGCATATCATACACTCTTAGAGGTCATATCAAAGTCAGTGTTCTTTTGGGCACTTTGGGGGAAGAATTTAATATAATTTATGCTACCTAAACAAGTTTAGCTGAGACTAATAAGTGTGGATTATTAGTATTAAGAGCTACCTTCTGGCTACATTCTATCTTCAGCTCAAGATGTGAAAGTTCTAAGCAATGTAAGTGCCAGAGGCCTCCAAAAGTAGTATGTGCCCTATAGAAAAAAAACATTTTTTAATTTAAAAATAAATTTAAAATATTGCTAGATGATTATAGGCAAGAAAATGGTAAATGGAGTACACCTTTAGATTAATGAAGAAGTAAGTGAATAATCAAATTAAATGGAGTTTCTTTCTCAGGTCATGGATTACCATGTATATAATCAGAGAAAGAATTTGGTTAATAGAGAGAACTCATGTTTGAAAATGCTTAGCATCAATGTAGAGAATCAAAACTCAATTTTATGATGGATGAATGAAAATGTAGAATATAAACCAAAAACAATCACTCTAGTCCTACATAAGGAAACATTCAGAAAAGAAGTGGGCTGGTTTTGGTCAACCTATGATAAAAGTAGGGTTATTCTAAAGTGACATAGAAATGGAGAATAAAACAAAAACATGGGGGTATTAGGTTTTGACTAAACACAAATGATTAAAATGAATAAGAATTAAAACAAACAATTAAAGGGTTGTAAGGCCTAAACAAAAACCCAAACATAGTTTTAGTGTAATGTCTTTTATATGAATAGATTATATGACAAATAAAATGCTAAAATAATTTTGCATATAAAAGTAGAATTTTTGAATTGCAGAATTTGATAATCAGTGTAATACAATAGCTACTGTGCCTGATATCTAGCTGCATTTTTTCACCATTTTCTCCTAAAATTTTGTATCTTTTGTAAAATACTGGTGTTTTAATAAAATTGCCATGGGGCTTTTTATAATTGGAACCAGAAAGACTAAGCTCTATTTCATCAGACTGATATAAATCAAAAACTCTAGAGAATGAAAAAGAAAGGGAAAAAGATGTCTAAGAATAAAAATGATTTAGAAATAAATGTAGTATCAAAATTAATAAAATGAAGAAATGCTTAAATGTAAGTTAGATTGAAAATGATACAGACAAAAGTAAAACAAAGAAAAATGAAAGTCATATATACATGAAGCAAATGGACAGAATGCATAATACTTTGCATAGAAGTCCAGATAGTTCAAATTGTGTCAATAATTCTCTGAATATTCTGATTTGTAGTGGGCTTTAGTACTTAAATATAATGCATGAAATATCTCTATCTGCACAAAGAAGACTTTTATTGCTTAATCACACTCTAGAAAAAAATCAGTTTGACTCCTTTGGCTTTGTATGGAAACTCTAGTGCATTTCGTGTATCACTTTTCAACTTTATAAAATAAAATTAAAAAAACTGTTCACATGTAAATGTGTCTTGATCTTGGAACTTACATTAAAAAATATGCAATATTTTCTTTAATTAAAATGAAAAGTTGTTTTGCTTTACCTCTGAAATAGATATGAATGTCAGAATAAATATATACATATTTATAATTACCTAAATAAGAAACAAATTTTGTGACATTTTAATTACATTAGAATAAACCTTGGAAATTAAGTCCAGAAAGTTTTTTTGATTCCCACCCCATCACAATTTGCCCACTATGTCCACTTTAACTTTTATAATTCTCCTTGGATGTTATATTGATAGGAGGTTAGAAAACTAGACCCTTTTGTGATAAGATGTACTTAAAGGAATATTTGCAAAGAAATACTTCAATTTAAGTTTAAAAGCACAATTGGAATAGTGGAATCAAATTTGCTACCCAATAATGACCTCTCTAGACCATTCCCCTGAACACAGGCTGATTTGTTCCAAAAGCACCCTAAATGCTAGTGACAAAATGCACACCCCTTATGTGGAGAGCTCAAAATCTTTTTCTAATTTACCTTTTTATTGTGGTAGCATTTATACAACATAAAATTTGACATTTTAACCATTTTAAGGGTACAACTGATATTAATTACTTTTACAATGTGGTGTGACCATCACCACCATCTATTACTGAAACTTTACCAGCAAAAATAGAAACTCAGTACCCATTAAGCAATAACAACCTGTGCTGGTTTGAAAGGATTTATGTACTATAGAACAGCCATATTTAATTCTAATCCCATTTGTAAAGACAGCTGATTATTTTAATCCCTGTTCAGTATTGCATGTTGGAAACTTTGATTAGATTATCTCGATGGAGATGTGACTCAATCAAGTGTGGGTGTTAAACTTGATTAGGTGAAGAAGTGTCTCCACCCATTCCAGGTGGGTCTCGATTAGTTTATTGGGATCCTATAAAAGAGGAGACATTTTTTGGACAGGATGCCTTTTGAGAGCAATGAGAAAGCTGCAGCAGAGCTGAGCAGAGCCATGAGGCTAAGAGAACCAGAGTCCACCAGCCAGTGACCTTTGGAGATTCTGAGAGAGTAGAGAAGTATGTCAGAACACTGCAGAACCACGAAGCAGAGAGTCTGCCAGCCAGCAACTTATGGAGATGAAGAAGGAATATGCATCCCAGGGAGCTTCATGAAACAAGAAGCTGGAAGAGAAAGCTAGCAGACTTCACCATGTGCCCTTCGAGCTGAGAGAGAAACCCTGAATGCGATTGGTCTTCTTAAACATAGGTATCTTTCCCTGGATGCCTTAGATTGGACATTTATATGGATTTTTCTTAATTGGGACATTTTCTCAGCCTTAGAACTGTAAACTAGCAACTTATTAAGTTCCCCCTTTTATAAGTCTTTCTGTTTCTGGTATATTGCATTCCAGCAGCTAGCAAACTAGAACACTACCCATTCTCCTCCACCTAGATGCTGATAAACTCTAATCTACTTTCTGTCTCCATTAATTTGCTTATTCTAGATATTTCATATAAGTGAAATCATAAAATATTTGTCCTTTTGTGTCTGGTTTATTTCACTTAGCATAATATTTCAAGGTTCATCTATGTTGTAGATGCATCAGAACTTCAATTCTTTTCACAACTGAATAATATTCCACTGTATGTATATATCACATTTTTAAAATGCATTCATCTGTCAAGTACATTTGGGTTGTTTCCACCTTTCACATATTGCTAATAATGCTGCTTTTAATATTGGTGGACAAATATCTCTTTGAGTCCCTGATTTCAATTCTTCAGGGTACCTAGGAGTGGAATTTCCAGGTCATATGGTAAATATATATTTAACTTTTTGTAAAACTGCCATATTGTTTTCCACAGTAGTTGCACCATTTTACATTGCCATAAGCAATGCTCAAGAGTTACAATTTCTTCACATCCTCTCATTTTCTGTTTCTTTTTTTAATAATAGCAGTCCTGGGGGTGTGAAGGAGCATCTCATTGCAGTTTCTAGTTGCTTTGCCTGGTGGCTAATAATGAGCTACTTCATACTAATCCTTACTATTTGCATGGAATATTTCACTTTCAATCATTTGAGCCCTTGACTTCAAGGCTAAGTTTGTTAACAATATATTGTTGGATCATTCCTTTTTGTCTATATTCTGCTAATCTCTGCCTTGTGATTGGATGATTAATCCATTTAAATCTAAAGTAATTACTGATAATGCAGTATTTACTTCTGCCATTTTGCTATTTTTTTATGTTTTATACATTTTTCCCTCATTTCGTCCATTACTGCCTACTTCTGTATTTGATCTTTTGAAGTGAATCACTTTAATTCCTTCTCATTTCCTTTTGTACACACTTAATTTTTTTTCTCTTTTTGGTTACCAAACATTTTAGATCCTAAGTCTATGACAATGTCATTTGAATTGATATCAAAATAACTTCAATAGTATACCCAACCTATATTTCTAAATTCCTAGGTCCCCCTTTATGTTGTTCTTATCATAGACTACATCTTTGTACCTTGAATACCTCCAAGCATAGATTTATAATTATTTCTATACATTTTTATTTTAAATCATGTAAGAGAGAAAAGTAGATTTATAAACAAAAAATACACTAATGCTGGCATTTATATTTACCCAAAGTTAACTTTATTGGAAATCTTAATTTCTTCCTAAGGCTTTGAACTACTGTCTAGTGTCCTTTCCTATCAACTTGTAGGATTCCCTTCAGCATTTCTTGTACAGCAGGCCTACTGGTAATGAACTCTTTCAGCTTTAGTTTATTTGGGCATGTCTTCATTTCTCCCTTGATTTTGAAGGACAGTTTTGTTGGATGTAGAATTCTTGGTTGACAAATTTTTTTATCACTTTAGATATGTCATCCTACTGCTTCTCACTTCCATGCTTTCTAGTGAGAAATCAGCACTTGATTTCATTGAGGATCCCTTTTACATGATGAGCCACTTCTGACACTGCTTTTAGCATCTCTTTGCCTTTGACATTTGACAATTTGATTATAATGTGTCTCAGAATGATCTCTCTGAGTTTATTCTATTCAGAGTTTTGTAAGCTTCTTGGATGTGTATATTCACTTCTTTAGTCAAATTTAGTAAATTTCTTCATATATACTTTTCCCCCTTTTCTCTAAATTCTCCTTTTCAGATCATGTTATGTTGTTGGTAGGTTTGATGGTACCACACAGGTACCTTAGGCTATGTTTATTTTTCTTCATTTTTAGTCTTTCTGTTTCTCAGATTGAATAGTTTCAGTTTTCCTATCTTTAAAATTTGCTGATTTCTTCTTCCAGCTGAAAATCTCCTGTTAAACACCTTTAGGGAAATTTAAATTTCAGCTATTGTGCTTTCCAGCCCCAGAATTTCTATTTGATTCCTTTTATCTATTTATTGAAATTGTCATTTACTTGATTTGTTTATTTCCTGAAATCCTTTAGTATTTTCTCCATGTTTCTCCTTAGTCCTTTGGGCATATTTAACACAGTTATTTAAAGTCTTTGCCTAGTAAATTAAATGTATAGTTTTCCTAACAGATAGTTTCTGTTTCTTTATTTTGTTCCTTTCAATGGGCCATCTTTTCCTGTATGTTTTTTTTTTCTTTTTTGGCATAGGCAGGCTCCAGGAATTGAACCTGGGTCTCTGGTGTGGCATGTGAGAATTCTGCCACAGAGTCACCATTGCCCACTTTAGTGCATTATTTTAAGTTTTGTTATTTTTGTCAAATCTGTACATTCAAATATTTTAACATGTTATTTCTACATGTAAAATTTACCCTTTCCCAAGAGTTTGTTGATTTTTTCTTAATATTTAAAGCTAGAGTAGTCTATATGTTTACTGATTTTTCCAAATTATGCATTCAAAGATCATATTCCTTGATATGAGCAAGCACGGAGTCTAAATTCCTATAGCTTGCATTCAACTAGTGTTATGACACAGATTTACTTCAATGCCAGGAACTACCACAAAAAAGAAAATATTCTCCCAGTTGTTACAGATTGGCTCTGGGCTGGGGCTCCCCTTTAACGAGAGTCATAGTTACAGTCAGCATTGTAGTGAGCCTAAAGAACAGCTTGAGGTGAAAGTTTAGGGTCCTCCCAGGTCTTTCTGAGTAGGCTTCTTGCTTTGGGCATAAATGTTGACTTGTAAACTGCTCCCTGTTATAGTTTGCTAGCTGCTATAATCCAATACACTAGAAATGACTGGCTTTTAAAAGGGGGAATTTAATAAGTTGTTAGCTTACAGTTCTAAGGCTGAGAAAATGTCCCAATTAAAGCAAAGCTATAAAAATGTCCAAATTAAGGCACCAGGAAGAGGTTACCATTACTCAAGAAAGGCCAATGGGTTCAGTGTTTCTCTAGATGCTTGGAGAGCTGTCAAAGAGAGCAGAGAGATGAAATCAAGATACAGATGTTTGGAGAGGTTAAGATAACAGATGAAATCCAGAGTTTCCCCAAGAGAAGCTGAGAGAGGACCCACAGATGTGTAGAGAGAAAGCCCCTGGGATCAGAAACTGAAAGCAATGAACCAGGAACAAAGACCAACAGATGCCAGCCACTGCCTTCCTAGCAGACAGAGGTGCTTCAGATACCAGTAGTCTTTCTTCAAAGTCAAGGTATCCTTCTCTAGAAACCTTAATTTGAACATTCTCATGGCCCTAGAAATGTAAATTTATAACCTAACAAATTCATTTTCTAAAAGCCAATCCATTTTCTGGTTCATTGCATTCCAGAAGTATTAGCAAACTGAAACAACCTTTCTCTCCCTTCTTATTCTAAGGCTTAGTTCATTTTTATTCATTTTTTTTCTTTCTGCTCCTCAGGCTGGATAAATTCAGTTGTCTCTTCTTTAAGTTCACTGGTTCTTTCTTCTGTTATGCCTATTCAAATTTAGCTGTTAAAGCTCTTTCATGAATTTTTCATGTCAGTTTTTGTACCTTACAGCTCCCACATTTCTGTTTGGTTTCTTTTTATAATCTTTATGTCTTTATTGAATTTTCTCATTTTGTCCATAATTTGCCTTCAGTTCTTTTTCTATAATTTCATTTAGGTCAATGATCATATTTAAGACCAAAGATTTTAAATCTTTGGCTAGTTATTTCAATGGGTGGGCTTCCTTAGGGATGGTTTCTGTCACGTTGTTTTCATCCTGTGAATGCTTGTTGAAGGTTGCAACCATCCATTTGTGACTTTTTCAAATTACTTTTGTGAGCTATATTTGTTTGTGTGGTCATTGAAAAAATCCATTATCTTTGCAGTCAGCCTGTGGCTTAATGAATATTTCCTTAAATGTAAGGCTTCAAAGAGGAGAAATAGAGAAAAATAGAAAAAAAAATGGTGCTCTCATGAATTCTGATAAATGTCACTGGGGAAACTACTGTAGGACAAGAGGCCTGAAATTAAGGCAAGTGTTTACAGTGGTCTCTCAGGGAACTGCTAAACCAACCAAACTGCATAACCCAAAGGCTTTGGAAAAATTAGGCTTCATAATTGTGTAATGGGAAGAGGTTGGAAAAATTTTGAGACACTTAATGGAAAAATATAGTTTATCTTTAAGAGATGTTTGATAGAAATATAAATATTAAAGGCTCAGATGGAAGTGAGAAGCATGATAGAAAATGCTTCTTTTATCATAGAATATATATATGTTTATATATCATGTACAGAAAGTTTTTAGAAATATGAATGTTAAAGATATTTTTATTTGTCAGGTTTCTCCAGAGAAACAGAACTGACAGGAGATTATATAGATATATATTCTCTCTCTCTTCCTCTCTCTCTCTATAGATAGACAGATAGACAGATAGATAGATAGATAGATAGATAGATAGATAGATAGATAGATAGATAGATAGATAGATAGATATGTAGAGAGAGATAATATATAGGTATAGATATGGAGATAATAAAATACATAGATATAGATATGGATATATATATATATATCATAAGAATTGGCTCACATGACCATAGGAATTGGCAAATACAAATTGTGTAGTGCATGCCACACTACATCCCACAAGTTGTAAACTCTCTTGTGACATTAAATTCCCCAGGACAGGCTGTAAGTTTTGAATTCTGAGAAGGTGACAATGAATTCCTCAGGAGAAGTTGGCTGAACTGGCTGAAGTGAAATAGAAAATTTTCTTTCTTACTGCTGAAATCATCAGTTCTCCCTTTAAAACCTTCAAATGATTGGATGAGGAGATTCCTCTCATTGTTAAAAGAAATTTCCTTTGTTGATTGTAGATATAACCATCCATAAATTCAGACAGCTGAATAATGATCTAAATATGTCTATTAAATACCCCCACAATAACCATCAAGTCGGTGCATGCTTGACCAAACAACTGGATGCCTTAACCTAGCCAAGTTGACATGTGAAACTAACCATCACAGTGCTTCTGTCTCAGAAAGAAATGAGGAACATATTAGTAGAAACTGGAAGAATGGTGATCCTTGTTATAAAATGGCAGAAAACATGGCTGAATAGTGTTCTCCATTTGGGTGAAAAGCAGAACTTATGTGCAAAAAAAATGGATATTTAGTTGAACAGATTTCCAAACAAAAGTTGGAAAGTGTGGCCTGGTTTCTTCTTGCTGTTCATTGTAAAAGGCAAGAGGAAAGAGATAAATTGAAGAAACTGTTACTCAAAATAAACCAGAAATTGATGATTTGGAAAATTCTTTGCCTATCCATAATGCAAAAACAAGATGCAAAACATGTTCTGGAGAGAATTCCAAGGACATGGCACCACAACCTTTTGCTGAAGAGAGAAGGCATGTGACTCATGCATCCAAACACTCTAAATAGAGTTAGATTTATCCAAGAAGTGTCTTGTAGAACTATCTTGTTTAATGACATCAAATTCCCTTTATATGTATAAGATGTTCACAAAATTTTTGAAAATGTTATGCATCAGAAAAACTGCCAGCTTGGACTGAAATGGACAAAAGGCTGGATTAATTGGAAGAAAGTTAATGGATTCCCCAAATTTTATAGGCAGAAAATAAGCTGGAAGGTCCTGGCTGCAAACATGTGTTAAACTTCAAGAAAAAGGAAGAATGACTCCTGATGCAAGGGCTTGGGCACAAGAAGGTGTGGCTACCACTGCCACAGGTGAAGAGTGTAGTGCTGTGCAGCCACAGTCCCAGAGAGTTGGGTTGCTGCTTCTCAGAGCCCATAAGGTTGAGCAACAAGTTACAGAGGATTATCCTTATGTCTTGAAACAATAGAATTTTCCCTTCTGTGTTTTGGACATGCTTGGTACTGGTGGCCCCCGAATTCCTTGCAATTTCTCCCTATTGGAATGGAAATTTCTGTCCTATACCCATCTCGCTACTATATTTTGGAAGAAAACAGCAAATTGGCAGGCTCCAAGATCAACATGCAAAATCAGTAGTGTTTCTATACTCTAGCAATGAGCAATCTGAGAAGAAAATCAAGAAAAAAATTACATTGAAAATATAACTACAAGAATCATATATCTAAAAACAAATTTATACTGGTATGTAAAGAATTTGTACACAGGTAACTACAAAATATTGCTAAGAGAAATCAAAGGAGACCTAAATAAATGTAAGAACATTCCATGTTCATGGATTGAAAGATGAAATATTGTAAAGATGTCAATTCTATCCAAAATGATTTACAGATTCAATGCAAACCCGATCAAAATTTCCAAAGCCTATTCTGCAGAATTAGAAAGGCCAACTATCAAATTTATTTGGAAGGGGAAGAGGCCCAAAATAGCCAAAAACATATTTTAAAGGAAGAAGGCAGGTAGAAGAATCACACTTCCTGACTTTAAAGCATATTACAAAGCTATAGTGTTCCAAACAGTATGGTACTGGCATAAAGATAGATATACAGACCAGTGAAATTAAATTGAGGGTTCAGAAATAGACCTTCACATCTATGACCAGTTGACATTTGACAAAGCTGCCAAGTTCTCCCAACTGGGATAGAATAGTCTTCTCAGCAAATTTTAATGGGAGAATTGGATATCCATATCCAAAGAATGAAAGAAGACTCCTACTATCTCACATCTTATACAAAAATTCCAACTCAAAATGTATCATAGACCTCAGGATAAGAACCAGGACCATAAAATCCTTAGACAAAAATGTAAAGAATCAACTTAAAGATCTCATTGTAGACAATGATTTTTTTTAGATTGTACATCCAAAGCACAAGCAACAAAACAAAAAATAGATGAATGGGACCTCCTCAAAATTTGAAACTTTTGTGCTACAAGGACTTTTCAAGAAAGTGAAGAAGCAGTGTATTCAATGTGCAATATATATGATAACCATATATTTAATAAGGGTTTAATATCCAGAATATATAAAGAAATCCCACAACTCAACAATAAAATACAAACAGCCCAATTAAAAAAATTGGCTAAAGACTATAATAAACATTTTTCCAAAGAGGAAATACAAATGGCCAAAAAAGCACATGAAAAGATGCACAACATCACTAGCTATTGGGGAAATGCAAATCAAAACCACAATGATATACCATTCTGAACTTTCTAGAATGGTCAGTATTTAAAAAACAGAAAGCTACAAATGGTGGGGAGGATGTGGAGAAAGAGTAACATTCATTCACTACTGATGGGAAGGTAAAATGGTACAGCTATTGTGGAAGACAGTTTGTCATTTCTTCAGGAAGCTAGGTGGATAATTGACATATGATCCAGTGATGTTGCTATTAAGTATATACTCAAGAGAACTGAAAGCATGGTCACCAATAGAAATCTATACACTGATGTTCATAGTGGTATTATTCACAATTGCTAAAAGAAGGAAGCAACCCCAGTGTCCACCAACTGATGAAGGGATAAGCAAAATGTGGTACATACATATGATGGAATGTTAATCAGCAGTAAGAAGGAATGAAGTCTTGATACATGGAACAACATGGATGAACCTGCACGACACTATATTGAGTGAAATAAGTGAGACACAGAAGGGCAAGTATTTTTATGATTTCCCTGATATAAACTAAGTATAAGAAGCAAAATCATAGAGTTAGATCTATACTATAGGGTTCCAGGAGATAGAATGGGGGTAGAGTATAGGAAGCTGATCCTTAATTTGTGCAGAATTTCTATTTCAATGAATTGTAAATGTTTAGAAATGATATAAGTGGAGGTATTACACTATGTAAGCATAATTTATAGCTTCTGTGCTTCAAAGAATAGAGGCTATCAATAGAATTATTTTGGTGAATGTGGTTGAAAGGGGACATTTAAAATTGTGTATGCCACTAGAAGGAAAGCTAGATGGTAAAACATAAGATTGCATAACATAGTATCCCTGTAGTGGATGATGTCTATGGTGGATAGTATAAATATAAGAATATTCTTTCATGAACTATAACAGTTGTACATC
>PVIY010053907.1:0-14461 GCA_004026745.1 Myrmecophaga tridactyla | reverse complement strand
GCCAGGCTGGCTGGTGTCCCAGTGGGAGCATCCCTGCAGGAAACCCATAGTTTCCCCGAGGCCCCCTTTCTCTCTGCTTTCACCTTCCTCCTCAGCTCTTCGGACCTCCCACCCCCTCCCTTGTCCTCACCTCTCCTCTAATTCCTCCACCCCTACCCCAGGCTCAACTCTACCCCTAAATATCCTCTCATCTCCTCTTCCAAGGCTCTATTTTTAAAATCAGATTTCCTTTACTGTACAGGCAGGCTGACAGGGAGAGGTATTCGCTGAGGGACTGCCCCCCCCTGCCCTCCCCCCAGCCAAGCCTTCATAGACCCATGGTGGCTGCCCTGACCCAATGGGGCCACTTGCTCTGAGGCAAGGAGAGAGGTGACCCGGCCAAGGCTCTGGGCTCTGAAGGCGGTGAGAGGCTGGGGTGTTTGTCTCTGCCTGTCGGGGGAAGAGGGTCCGACTCCAAGACCTCAAGGGCAATTCTGGCCCCAGACTCAGTGCACTATATCCCGATTTTTTTGGTCAGGTGAGCATTTCCGAGTCGGTAGATATTCCTTAACGCGATTGTCATGAGGCGCGAGAAAGCGCCTTGCCCTGAGCCTCCTGTGGGGGACGTTAAATATTGCTGCTGGAGATCCTGGAGGAGAGGCACACCCCCCTCACTGGGGATGGCAGGGGGGCAGGAGGGGGCTGGGGTCAGATAGGAAGCCCAAAGTGACCGCATAAAATGAATGGGAGAATGGGGCCCCCAGGGAGGGTTGGGGGAGCGGGCACCCTTTCTTTGTGGAGTGACTGTCCCCAGCGATGCCCAGAGTCTCTGCAAACGGACATCAGAGCCAGGTGTGCAAGGGGACACTCATGAGATGCAGAGAGAAAGGCCTCGCCTCGTCCCCCAGGTCCCCACGCTCACCTCGAGCATAGCATTCATCCATCACCGGGCATGTCCCCATGCCTGTGGCTGGTTTTGTCCTGTAAGGCAGGGCTGTCTCCATTTCTTTACACTGGGTGTCTAACACCATACCTGGCCCAGAAAAAAAAAGAATCAGAACACGCTGCTGAATGAATTAATAAATTATGGGCAGAGGGAGGTGTTTAAAAAAAATAAAAAGGCATCGGGACAATAAAATCAAGATGTGTTTGGGGGATGGTGCCAACTGTGGGAGGGGCGAGGAACTGAAACTAGAAATTGTAGATGGCTAAACATTTGGGCTTCATGCAAAGGAATTTAGATCCTAAGCAACGAGGAGCCAACGACAGATTTCCAATGTGAGAAATACTCAGTCCAATTCCCAGTTCAGGCCAAGGCATTTGGACTTTATGTTGCAGACTTGAATTTGACAGGTTTTAAGCTAAGAATATCACGATTAAATGTGGCTACCATGTAAGATGTTGAGACATTTTTGTTAGTGATGAAAGTGCATTAAAAGACCTTAAGTGGGAGTTTTGTGAATAGACTCTGGTTTTTATGGAAAGAAATCTGGACTTTATTTTGAGGAGTATGGGATCAAATTTTTATATGTTGCTAAGGAGTTTGAATTTTTCCCAAAGGGTTTTAGGAAATGTGATGGTGAGATTTTTGCTAGTGGGAGATAAATCTGCAGAGAAACAACTGGGTAAAATGTATTTTAATGCTAATGGCTTTGAACATGATAGTGCTTGCAGAAAAGAAATATGGAAAACTTGTAAATAGGAAAATAACAGCTACAAATTTAAGTACCATGCTAAAATATTTGGACTTTCTATGTTGAGGAGATGCCAAAGTCAGACTTTGGGGCATATGCCAAGGAGAGCTGATTGTTGTTGAAGACATAAAAGTTGAAAGATTTTAATCAGAGAAGTTACATGTCCAACACTGTGAATAAACAAAGAAATATGGGATTTATTTTGAAGCTCTGATATGATTAGATTCTTGCACGTGCCTAGGAATTTTATTTTAGCCAATAAAAAGTTTTAAGGGAGTGACCTGGTGAGTTTTTGTGCTTAATAGAACAATCTGCAGAGAAATTACAAAATAAAATTCACATTTTATTCTACAGTATGTGGACTTTTACGTCACATACCATTAAGAGACATTATAAGACTTCACGGTGGGGTTACAAGATCAAATTTTGTATGTTGTGCTAGGAAGTGTGAATTTTATTTTAAGGGATGACGCGATCAAATTTTTATTTCATGCTAATACATTTGGATTTAAGCCAATAAAGGATTTAAAGGCATAACACGGTAAGATTTGGGGGGGGGTTATAGATCAGTCTGAAGATAAATTTCATGGTAAAATTATGTATTTTATGTTAAGTAGTTGGGCTTTATGTTGCAGGCAATAAAAAGACTTTGAAAACTCTGATCAAATTTTCACATCACTGCATAGCAAAAAGAGTAGATTTTTATAGTAAAGATAATATGATCAGATTTTTATCACATGCCAAAGAGATGTGACTTTATGTGAGTACATGGCATCTGCAGCACTTAGTTTTAAGAAAGGACATGGGCTCATTTCTGAGCCCTCACGCAGAGGTACGTGGGTTTTAGCCAATAAAGCGTTTTAAGGAGTGAGTCGCTGAGCATTTCTTTACAGAGGAATTAGAGGGTAAAACATATTTTCTGCTGAAGTATCTGGATTTGATGAACACACGATGGCTAAGTATCAGATGGCCTTCACCAAGGCACCCCAGCCCCCATTACCTGATCTGAAATTTAGTCTGAGGATTTGCTCTTTTATTGCAATATGGAGACAGCAGCAGGCCTTTGCAGAGACGCTCTCTGATCGAATTTACATAACATGCTGAGAAGTCTGGGCCTTATTTTGAGGAATGACAGATCATATTTTTTGTGCTATTGCTAAGGGATTTGGATCTTAGCCATCAAGGAATTTTAAGGAGGTGACATGTTTAAATTTTTGTGTTTGATCGAACGGTCTACAGAAACATTTTTGAATGTGCATTTTACACTAACGAGTTTGGACATTGTGCCATAGGTAATTAAGGGACATTATAAGACTTTAAGCAGAAGTTACAAGACCAGACTCCCATGTCTTGTAAGGAATTGTGACCTTTTTATTTTATTTTGATGATCAGATTTTTAAATCATGCTAAGTTTGTTTATAAGCCAATAAAGGGTTTAAAGAGTGATCAAGTGGGATTTTTAGTTTTATATTGATCAGTCTGCAGGTAAATTATATGAAAAAAACTAATTTTATTTTATGCTAAGTGAATGGAACATCATATTATAGGCATGGAAGAAACCAAGTTTTAAGTAGAGAATTTATGGGCTCACTTTAAAGCATCTTGTTAAAAGTTTGAACTTTCATGATAAGGAGGACTAAGATCAGGCTTCTATAACATGCCAAGGATATCAGATTTTAGGTTGAAGATCAGGAAGTTGAAGGATTTGATCATATACACGATCAAATCTGCAAATGTGCTAAGAAGTATAGACTTTTCTTTAAAGAGAGATATAATCTACATTTAAATTATCTTACTTAAGGAGTTTAATTTTTGACAATAGACAGTTTTAAGTGAGATGTGGTGGGATTTTTATTTCCAATAGATAAGTGTGCAGATGAATTACTTTTATGGATTAAAATTGTGTGTTTCATGCTAAAACATTGGGATTTACATATATTAGAGACTTGGAAGTTTACAATAATCAACATAACTTTTATGAAGAGAAAATGACTTAATAAATGCAATGTGCTATGTATATGTTGGTGTAATGAGGATGATGATGATGGTGGTGATGTTTTTACCTAATTTGTATGGCCTGCTATAAATTGCAGTCTTTAAATTGAAGAGTGGCATGTGATCAGAATTTTGTATCACCCTAAGGTCTTTCTTTAAATCTTAGCCAGAAAATGGTTTTAAGTAAGTTACATGTCAGATACTTTTGGATTTAACATTGTAGACAGAAAATAAACAGTGAAAGGTTTTAATCAGAGGGGCTGCATGATCAAATTTAAATGTCATGTGAGCAAGGGTGTTCTCAGTTTTGAGACAGAGCAGATCAGGAATTTGTATCTTCCTGGAGAGCTGGGATTTTAGCCAACGAAGAATTTTACATAAGGAAATGCATTTTTTTTAATGTATAGATTGGTCTGCTAGCTGAGGAGAGAATGGAGAGTTAACAAAAGGTATTAAATTTATCAAGAGCAGTAACCATGAAGTTTATTGATTGGATAGTCAAAGCTCAATTCCCTCTGCCCTGGCAGAGAAAAACACATATAACCCCCAGCCAAAACATCCCCTTAAATTAGCTCCCAGTCCATTAAAACCATTCTTCACTGGATTTTTCAAAATCACTCCCAGGAAAGTCAGATTTCAAATATATCCCAAGCCTTCTAACACCCGTCAAGATCCTAGCCCAACTCTGCTCGGTACACCCCTGGGCAGAAGGAAAACTAATCGGTGACAGAGAGAAAGGTGTTGGTTAAAGAGTGAGGAAGGGAGACCCAAAGGGGACTTGGGGAGGTAAGATCGAAGAAGCATGTAAATATGGTCATACAGGTGGGTCTGAGGCCAAATGTTTGAAGTTCCTGAATCCCCACAGATTTAGAAGGCAATCCAGGGAGAGTGGAGATCACAACGGGTTTGAGGGTGTTATTTGAAGTCCTCTTCAACAGTTCTGAGCCAGGAAGAACATAGCATTGAAGGAGATGAAAGAGATGAAGGAAAATCGGTGGAATTTCTGAGTTAGAATCAAGTAACAGATATGCAAGTATACGGCACATAGTAGGGACTTTATAAATGTTTATGGGAAAAAAGTAAAACACATAAGCCAGACCGCTATACCACCACCCCTAATTTCTAATTGGGGAGGGAAGAGCTATTTGGGGCTGCAGACCCCGGTGCCACGTTCTCCCACCCAACTTGTTCAACGGTAGGCTTCTCTGTGGAAGATTCCTGCCTCCGCAGTCATGGAGGCTGGCTCCAGTGCGCCGAGCTGCTAGAAATGGCTTTGGATGCGCTGAAATGCAGCCTCTGTGACTTTTCGGGTGCCCAAAAGTGGGAGGGAAAACTGAACAGGCAAGTTCACCAGCGTTAAATGAAGCCACCAGTGCGTTCCACCAGCTGCCCGCTGGCCACGGCCGCCGCTCTGGGCCAGTCATTCCACAGAATTTATGGGCTGTGAATTTCTCACATCCACCAGGGGAAGCAGGCAGGCCAGGAGGGGATGACAGACAGTCACGGTCTCTCTTGGGTGCGCCTTGAGTGACCAACCATGGAGGCCAGCTTGGGCATGGGGAAGCCGCTCCCAAATTCTCTCGGTTCCAGCTAGTTAGGCTTCTCGATTCTTCCATGGCAGGAGACCCCTAAACGGTTGCCTTTCCCCCAACCCATCCTTCCCCCAGGTTCTGATCTTCATCATCCCAGTTGGTGACTGGGCGTGTCCCAACCTTACCCATCTTCAGAAAATACAACTTTTCATCCGAAGAAATGATAGAACCCTCTGAAGACTCATTTGAGACGATGATGGAGCGTAAGAATCCATCATCAAAACAAATGGAGTCCTCTGAGGGCTCATCCAACACCACCGTGAAGACATCCGGCAGCCAAATGCAGGAAAAGACGGAGCCGGCCAGTGGCCCAGCCCAGGAAACAAAGGAGCCACCCAGTGGCTCACTCCAGGAAATGGAAGAGCTGCCCATTGATCTACTCCAAGACATGGAGGAGCCATCCAGTGGCCCACATCATGAAATAGAGGATCCACCCAATGACCTACTCCAAGACATGGAGGAGTCATGCAATGGTCCACGCCAGGAGACGGTGGAGCCACAAAACGAAGCATCTGAGGAAGTGGAAGAACCTTCAGGAAGCCCACCTGAAGCCCAGGGAGGGGAAGAGCGCAACACTGACCTGATTCCGTTCAGAGTGGAGCAGCTTCCCGAAGACCAGGAGGTGGGGGCCATCATGCGATGCATGGTGTCGCTGTACTTCCGCGTGCAAGACCTCCGAGAACAGCAAATAGCAGAAGAGATCGTGACCAATGGGATCATCCTGAGCCATCTGCCCTTCCCCGCGCTCTTCACCGGAGACCGCAGAGAGTACCGCGAGTTCATAGTGTTCTGCCAACTGGTCTTACAGAGCTACCCCCGGCTGTACACCAATGACCGGCTGCGCATTGGGTACATCGTCAGCCACCTCTCGGGCTTGGCCTTGGAATGGGCCAAGGTCATGCTGCAGGCCACCCACCCCCTGATAGAAGATTTCCCAGGCTTCTTGGAGGCCATGTCTAATGCGTTTGAGTATCGCCAGGCGGTACGTCTGGCCGAAGAGGCCATGTTCGCCATCAGGCAGCGGGACCGCCCCGCCATCGCCTACATCACGGAGTTCCAGAGCCTGATACCCACCTTGGGCTGGCCAGACGAAGTCCTGCAGGCGCACCTGTGCCAGGGGCTCAACGAGGACATCAGGCACTATCTGTTCCGGGTCCCCCAGCCAGACTCTCTGGATAGCCTGATCACGGTCATCCTGCAGATAGAAGAGAAGCTGGCAGAGAGGAGGGCACTGCTCAGACTGCCCCCCGAGGCCCGCCCACGGAACCGGACCTGGATCGACTCACCTTCTCCTGAGAGGTGGATGGTGAGCAGCTGGCTGACCAGCGATGTCCACCCCAATATCGACCGAGCCCACATCTTCCTGCTGCTCATGGTGAGGGTGAATCCCTACCACAGCGTCGCAGTCCAGGCCCTGGTGGACTCGGGCGCAGGTGGCAACTTCATGGATGAGAGGTTTGCCCAAGAGCACTACGTCGAGCTCTATGAGAGGCCCTACCCCCAGGTGGTCCAGACCGTGGACGGCTCACTGATCGGCAACGAGCCCGTCTGGCTCTACACCGAGCCCCTGGTGTGCATCCACCAGAATCACCAGGAGTCCCTCGAGTTCGACATCGTTCCTTCACCCAACTTCTCCGTGATCTTAGGCATCGACTGGCTCCGGGTCCACGCCCCCGAGGTGGACTGGATCAAAGGCCGCTGCGCCTTCCACTCTCCCTACTGCCTGCGTAACTGCCTGCGCCCACCCCCGCCATGCATCGCGCTGGAGAGACAAGGCTTGAGCCTACTGCCTGGACTGCCGCCCCCATACTCCGACCTGGCCGACGTGTTTAACCCGAGAGAAGCAGATGATGAGACTTCCGACCAGCCAAGCTCAGACGGATCCGATGATCTTTCTGAATCAGAGCCCTCTGAGCTTCAGCAGGCTGGAGACAGTGATCACGGAGAGATCTTTTACGAATGTGCCTCCACCGCACCTTGGGAACCTGTGGGTGCTGGGATGCAAGACAGAGCCAGGCTACAGGATGAATTCTGGGACCCGCAAGACATGCTGACCAACAGACAGGACTACATACAGATGATTCCAGAACTGTTTGACCAGTTACACGGAGCCGCATGGTTCACGAAGCTGGAGCTGCGTGGGACCATCGTGGAGGAAAGCATGAATGTACACCAAGCAGAAGATGTATGGAGAGCAGCGTTCGGTTTCGAGCCACAGGGGATGGAGAGCTACAAGCCTTTCAAGCTATCCCCAGACCCTGTCATCCCTCAGAGCGTGATTCACTTTATCCTCAAGGACATGCTGGGTTTCTTTGTGCTCTCCTATGGGCAGGACGTCCTGATCTATTCCATGAGCCAGGAACAGCATCCCCAGCACGTCCGCCAGGTCCTGGTGCGCTTCCGGCGCCACCACGTCTACTGCTCCCTGGACAAGAGCCAGTTCCACCGGCAGACCATCGAGTTCCTGGGCTTCGTCATCACCCCCAAAGGGGTGAAGCTGAACAAGAGCATCGTGACCACTGTGACAGGGTACCCTATCCCAGGCTCCAAGACCGCCCTGCGACACCTCATCAAGTTCATCTACCCCTACCGCCACTTTGTGGAGCGCTTCATGGACATCATCGACCCCCTGCTGTGCCAGCTGCTGGGTGGCCAGAGCTTCTCCTGGGGGGCCGAGGAGCAGGAGGCCTTCGAGTGCCTCAAGAGGGCCTTCCGCAAGGCGCCCCTCCTGCACCACCCCAAGCCCCAGCACCCCTTCTACCTAGAAGCCGGCGTCACCAGGGCGGCCCTGCATGCCTCCCTGATCCAGATAGATGAGCAGACGGGCAAGGTGGTGCCCTGCGCCTTCTACTCCCGCACCCTGGCCCCTAGCGAGCAGACCGAGTACTCCGGGCTGCAGAAGAAGCTCCTCCCCATCTGGGCTGCCTTCAAGGTGTGGTGTCGCTACCTGGAGAACACCGAGGAGCCCATCATGATCCTTCTCAAAACAGAGGATCTAGCCTCTCTGAATAATGACAGGCTCACCGTACTTCTCCCCGGCCATTGGGTCGTCTTCTTCTCCCACTTCCACTTTGACGTCATGGAGCGGCCCAAGCGAGAGGGTGGCCGGCCTCAGCTGCCCGCGAGGAGCCTCAACCTGGGAGCTTTTCGGCATGTCACCGACCCTCGCTCCCGGATGATCTTGGCCACAGGCGGGACCCTACCCAGACCCCAGGAAGAGGAGAGTGAAGGCGCCCAGGGTGAGCCGAGCGGCCAGGACCCCCAGCTGGAGCAGCTCGCGCAGCTCCCCATCCACCGGATTTTCCACCGCTTCCTGTCCCACTTCAGCACGGTGCAGATCAGGGCCGCCATCCTGACCTTCTTCCGTGGCCTGGCGATGTGGCGCCGCACCCTGGCCCTGGCCGCCTTCCTCCTGCTGCTCAAGCTCAAGCAGCGGCTGCCCCTGCTGCCGGCGCCCCCGCCCGGAGCCCGCCGAGCGGCGCCGCCCCCACCCCGACGCCCTCCGAGGCTCACCCCGGACTCGGCACGCATCGCCAGAGGCGACTTAGCCGCAGCCATCGCCCAGCTCCTCGCCCAGGTACCCCCACTCGTGGAGGCCGGCGCCGTCCCGGCCGAGGACATAGCCGAGCTGCTCCTGGGCCCCCGGCGCTGGCGCCAAAACGCCCTGCACCCCCAGGCCCGCCAGAGTCTGCGGCTCACGCCCGGCTTCTGGCTGACGCTGCACGCGCTCTTTGGGGTCAGCGTTGCCCCCCGAGTGGGAGGCCGCCCGGGGCCGCACGCCACCCACCACCTGGCACCGCACGTCGCTGGCGACGAAGACGTCTCGCGGGAAGCCCTGCAAGACGACCTGCAACGTTACCGTCACTGTGGCCTGCATGACGGCCTGCAAGACACCCCGCAGGACGAGCAGGACGACGACGGGCCAGGGACACCACCCACCCATGCCACCCACGCCCTGCTGCCCCGACGGTGCCCCCGCCTGGACGCTGAGATCCTCGCCATCGTCAACAACCGGCTGCTCTACATCCGCGCGGCGCACGGGCAGCCAGACCTGCTCCACGGGAGGCTGGCGGCTGGGGCCCTGGCCCATGCCCTGCACGTGCTCCAGGCCCAGGTTCCGGCCGGCCTGGTCTGGGTGGTGCAACTTGGCCAGATGGCGGAAGGAGCCAGCCCAGAAGGGCCGTCTGATGACGATGGAGATGCCGACCTCAACTGAAAGCTCCCACTCTACTCCTTCACCCCCAGTGCACCCAGAGACTCTCCCTCTAACCTGCTTAGCTCAGACCCGGAGGCCCCTTCCTGCCACTCCCGACCCAAGGGAAAGCTGCTCGTGAAGGGCCACCACGGCTCCAACCATCATCCAGCAGCAGTTTCATCAGCATCAACGGACCATAGCATCACCAGAGACCCAGTGCAGCCTCAGGGCTACACCATCCCCCATCTTAATTCTCCAGGTCCCAGGCCCACAACTGGGAGCAAGACAATGAGAGGGCAAAGCAACGATGAGCAGAAATGAGCCCAGGGCCCCAGGCCAGGTGAGAAGCAAGTACAGCAGGTGCAGCCAAGCAAGCAGATGTGGTGGTGGCCAGCCACCCAGTGTCATCCTGGGACACTAACCTCGGGTGCTCCACTGACTTCTACCTCCATGACCGGTGCTCCTGGGCTCCTGAGCTGCTGGGTCCCTGCCAGCCCGCTGTCCCTCCCTGCTGCCTCCCTCCCCCAGCCCCACCTGGAAGGCAAGCCCACATCCCAGCGGTCTACTTCCCACACCCAACACTCTACTGGCCCTGAGAGCTGTCCTGCGTTCTAGCTCTTACCTGGACACTGCCACTCCTTGGAACCACAGATGTTCCAGGACTTTCTTACCAGGCTTGCCACAACTGATATTTCCAGGACATCCGGGAGACCAGAGTCACAGGACACTGAGTGGGGACCTTCACTCGGGGACTTTCCCCCTCCCTCCCAGTTCTGACAGCCAGACAGTGTGGGGCCAGGGACCTGGGACACAGGGGGGCAGTTCCAGAGAGATGCTGGCCAAGGCCCAAGTTACAGCCCCGGACTGTGCCAAACGCAGCTCTTGCCACGGGAAGGAGACTTTTCCCCTCCCCACTCCCTTCCCTCCTCTTTGACCTTTTCCCAACCCTATAATAAAGCAGAATAAAAATTACCTGGCTTTGTGATTTGTTCTGTAAAGGTGGGGTGGGGGGCAGGCAAGAGGGAAGAAGGCGAGAGAAGGTAGAGTGGGGGGCAGGTGAGGGGGAGGAAGGCGAGGGAAGGATGAGTAGGGGGTGGCAGGCAGGAGGATGGAGAGGGAAGGAAGAATGGGGGGCAGGCAGTGGGGAGGAGTGAGAGGAAAAGAAGATTGGGGGGCAAACAGGGGAGGAGGGAGAGGGAAGGAAGAGTTGGGGACAGGAAGGGGGGAGGAAGGGCAGGCAGAATAGGGCAAGAAATACTTGGTTTTCTGAGACCAGCCCTGGGCTCTCCCCTGAAGCACCCCAACAAGGTGGGGCCTGGCAAGCCAGCAGGAGATCTGTCCTCCACCTCCTTGAAGGTGACCATACCCCAGAGCTGCTATTCTTCCCTGGGAGCCCCCCAGCCCCCCGCAGCTGACTGCCGGCGCCCCTCCCACACGGGTTCATCCTGGACCCCTGGGGGCCTGGGAGCCACCTTCCTGATGACTCCGGAGCAGGGAGCCCAGAAATCCAAGCTCCCTACATGCGGCACGAGGTGATGGGCAGTCGGTGGTCTGTTGCCCCCCAGTTTGGAGAGCTGGAGAGCCAAGGAACCCTAGCCTTGGGGCAAGAGCCCCCACCCAGGGGAAAAGACTTGGTTCCCACTTCAGAGGGTCACTGTGCCCTGAAAGTGGCAGAAGGGCCTGGTGAGAACCTGGGGTGGGTAAGGCGGGCTCTCAAGCGTTCACTCAGGGCTCACACATCTGACCGTCCAGCACCTGCTGACCAAGTGCCCCTTGGAGCCGGAGGCACTCCCCTGCCCAGTCCTTCCTACTCCAGCCCTACTCCGGGGGCCCTACTCCAAGCCTGGGCACCCAGGGGTGGGCAGAGGGCTCCAGTGACTTCTCCCAGCAGGTGGGGCTTTGAGCCTCAGCTGGGGGTGACAATGCCGAGGTGCCTGCACAATATTCCCTCTCGGCCCTGGGGTCTGCCCCTGACAGTGGCACCATGAGACCACTGAACAGATCTCCTGGCTCAAAGGTCAGGGGCTCAGCCAGAGCTTGCCTGCCTGGCCTGGATGATGCTTGCTGGGAGGACTCAAATGGGTCACAGATCCTGCCATGGGCTTCCTGGGTGACTGTGGGGCAAGATGGGAACAGAGCCGGCCTGAGGGCCCTCCCACTGGGTCTGGGCCCCACCCTGGGCCTCTCCACCTACCCTGCCCAACTGCAGTCGTGGGGGTTCAGGGAAAGACCCCCACATAGAACTGCCACTGTGGCGGCTCCTGGGCACCACGTCTGTCTGTCTGTCCACCCTACACTATGCCCGAAGAGGAAGCCCCACAAGATCCCTGGCAGGGCCCCCTGGTTATAAGTCAAGGTCTCAGTGGTGGGAACCCCAGGGCCCCCCTAAGGAGCAGTCACAGAAGGCACTGGTCCCTGAGGCCAGCTGCTCTGGGGTCAGGAGATGGCCCTGGCCTGCTTTCCCATCAATGGGGGGCACTGAGAAGGAGGGGGGTCACAAGAGTAACAAGACATGCCCCCCAGGGGCCCTTGGCTCTAAAATCCCCTCTGGGCCGAGATATGCTATTCCTGGGGCTTCCAAATCCTCTAAGTCAATCACTTGGGGAGGTAGGGAGAACACACAGATGCTCACGGTCACTCACACATGCAGTGAGTGATGCACACTCGTGTGTGTGCAAGCACACCCCTGGTCATTCACACTCACACACACGGTCACACATATAGTCACTCACACATGACTGGGGCTATTGGCACAAAGCAAAGTCTTTGTCCCCCGGGACCCCTGCCCAAAGCCAGAGCTCCATCCCCACCCAGCAGCCCCCAGACCAAAGACACAGAGACAAGCTTGAGTTGCCATGCCTCCACCTTGAAGGAAAAGCAGTTAAACACAAAACAAACCCTTTCTCTCCTGAAACAGAAAAGGAAGTGAATGCTAGGCAACAATGAGTTATGCCTTCCCAGCCATGGAAAAGAGGTAAAATCAAGACAGCCCCCTGGCTCCCCTGGCAGCTTAGGGTGGAGTACCCCAACACATTCATGGGCCCCGGGGGCCTTCCATGCACCCACCCATCCCTGCCCCTACACCTTCCCCCCAGGTCGCCCCTGGGAAGCCAAGCCAACCACCGCTCCAGCGCCCTCCCCTCCTGCTCCCAGGCAACTCCACGCACACAGCCCAGGGTGGCCCACCCCAGCAGCCCCCAGGACGTGCAAGCCCCACACTGCGCAGGCAGCTACTCACCACTCGGGTCCAGTGTGGCCTGGGCCAGCTCCTGCAGTCGGGCTGGAGCCGCGGCTCTAGGACCCCTCTCCGCTGTCGTGGACAGCCCCAGCTCACTCCCAAAAGCAAGAGCAGGTCAGGCCGGGCCCTGGGCGCTCCTGCCCCCATCCTGCCCCAGGCCCTGCTGCCGCCACCCCAAGCCCATCGGAGGGAGGGTCAGACACAGACCACCACCCTGGCCCTGGCCTCGACCGGGGTCCTCTAGAACCAAACCAGAGGCTGCGTCTCTGAAGTCTCAGACTGTGCATAAAACCCACGGCACCCTATCCTAGCCCTCCACAGAAGTGGGCTTCAGCAGTCCCTGAAGATCCAAAGTTCAGAATGGCAACCACAGGCCAGGCAAAGAGGCCTTTTTTACCAGAAGAGACAAGAGCCAGGGATGGAAGATGGTTCTCAAAGTGAGCCCCTCAGGCACCCACAGGGACACACAAGGAATTGGTTCAACATGAGGGTCCCGGGACCCCCACCAAGCCCTTGGACCCCAGGACACCCCAATGCATTGGATTCTGTCTACCCTTTGATGTGTGTACCCTCTCCCTGGATTCTGTCTACCCCTTAATGCGTGTACCCTCTCCCCAAGCTCAGGTGAGCGCAGACACCTGGGCCTGAGACACAGGGGAGAGGCGGGGAGGGGGTGGGCGGGAGGGGGCTGCTTGGGCTTGAGATTTGGCCCTGGGGTAGAGGCTGAGGGTTAGCCCAGTTAGGAAACTGCAGACCTGGCTTCCTTCGCACTCCACAGCTCAGCAGGACCAGCTGCTCTGTCTCGAGCTGCCTCTCACCTCACTCTCTCCAGGAAACAAGGGCAGAGGGGCAGAGGCCCCCTTCACCATCCCTGAAGAGATACTTTGTTTTGTTCTTCCTAATAGACGACTGACACAAAAAGTCTCACTGAAGAGGGTACGTCACCAAGGTGTCCATATGTCCAAATTTGCCTAAGACAGTTTTGGCTTGCATTTGTTCTCTAGCGAAATATTTCACAGCCCTCCCCTGCCTAGGACAGCCCCCAACAGTATCTTCTCTCCAGGGACAGGCTGAGGGCTCAGCATCCCTCCATACCTCCCTGGCCCATCAGCCAGCCAGGTCTCTCTGAGAGGTCTTTGGGACCACATGGCTCCCCTGCTTGGGCCTCCCATGGCTCCCGTTACCCACAACTGGACGTCCCCTGTGCCGCGACGAGGGTGCAAGCCCAGGGGAGCACACAGCCTGACCTGCCACGGCCCCAAGCGGCAAGCGTACGCAGTGGTATGAGGACAAAACCAGAAAGGTCATTTCCATTGTTTCACAGCCATTACTCCCTAGGTGCCGTCACATCACATACACACCGAGATCAGACCAAAGCAGGGGAGCAGGCGGCTGTAAAAATCCGCTTTCCATATCCACCTCTGGCGACATCACCATCCCGGACCTGCCACCGACACCTTCCATGACAGGACCTCCACCTTCCTTGCCTCGTGTCTTGCCCCGACCCCACTGCACCCAGCACACTCGCCCCCAGGTGCACACTCACCCCCGGGTGCACACCCACCATTCCCAGCTCAGCTCAAGCTGTCCCTCACCTGGAAGGCCTCCCTCGTCTCCTCAAAAACTAGCACATCCACCCCGATGCTGACGGGTGAAAGGTGGGCAGGGGGAGGAGGCAGGCTGGGGAGGGCAGAAGGGAGGAAGGAGACAGTAAGGAGGGTGGAGCAGGGTGGGGGGAGGAGGGTGGGGTGGGGGCAGGGGGGACAGG
>PVIY010053906.1:0-14463 GCA_004026745.1 Myrmecophaga tridactyla | reverse complement strand
CATCACCATCACCACCATCATCATCACCATCATCACCATCACCACCATCATCATCATCATCACCATCATCATCACCACCATCACCATCACCACCATCATCACCATCATCACCACCATCATCACCATCATCACCATCATCACCATCATCATCACCATCATCATCACCATCATCACCACCATCATCACCATCACCACCATCACCATCATCATCACCACCACCATCATCACCATCATCATCTTCACCAGTTTCTAGCAATTCCCCAGATGTTCAGACAGTTCCCTTTCAGTGGCTGGACCCCCACTCCTCCAGACTCGGCCTTTCTGTATTAATTAACACCTAACAAAGCCACTGAGGTGAGACCTTGGGCAGGTGCCGCTTGTTCTAACTCCCTTCATCCTCACAGTGAATGCTTTGAGGTGGGGATCCCGTTACCCGGTTTCCCAGGAAGGGAAAGTGAGCACAGGGCAGGGAAGTCACCTGCCGGAGCTTACACCGCAGGGAAGGGACCGGGCTGTGATTTTTCTTCCAAGGCAGTCTAGCCCCAGCCATATGCATGCCAAATGCCAGACTGCCTTGTAAAACTTCCAAGCCTTTCCCAAAGTTACGCCTCCGCTGCTTCTCCAGATGTCTGCAGATCGAGTGCAGGAGACACCTTGCCTTTTAAATACCTCAGAGTCAGAGCAGGCTGGCATGGAGTAGGTGCCTAAAAATTGTTCATTCCCTCCCCCTGGGGTTCTGGAGCAGAATTTCTGCTTTCGCGGGGCATCTCTAGGCCCCTGTCCCCACCCTCTAGATGGCTTGTACCTACATACATCGTGCCGCTGAATTCTTTCTTCCTGTTCTCAGGACAAGGAAGATTTACAGAAGTGGTGATTTAGAGCAAAGGGCAGTTCCCGGACCATCTGTACCACCTGGGAACTGATTAGAAATGCAGATTCTCAGGCTTCACCCCAAAAATCTACTGAAAAAGAAACTCTGGAGGTGGGTCCTGGCCAGCTGTGCTGACGGGGGTCTAGGGCAGAGGTCTGAGCCCGGCCCACCTCTTACCAGCCAAGCAAGCTTGGACAAGTCACTTTCTGGGTCCTCACCTGTAAACAAGGAATGATAATAGAACCTACTTCCTAATCGAGTTTGGAGGGTTAAATGAGTAGACTGAGCAGCGGCTCATGTGTACTCTAAATGTCAGTTGCTGTTTAATTGCTGTTGTCATTGAAGAATACGTGAATCAAGTGTGTACATAACGTGAGGGAATGCAGGGAGACTTGGCCTGCAAACCTGCAAGTTTATCTCAAATGGCTGAAACCCCAATTGTCTTTTAATTCAGTTCCATTCGAGATACATTTACTGAGCATCTATTACCTGCCAGCGCCTTTTCAATGCTGTGATAACAGGATGAATAAGACACTGTCGCAGGAGACAAATATGACCACACTGCCCGGGAGGGAGCATGGGGTTGGGGTGGGAGTGTGCGTCCCAGTCCCCACGTGCACACAGTGGAGTGGATGCCTGGAGCAAAAGGGAAGAATGAGAGTGTGTGGGAGGTATGTGTGCACTCACCCACATGCACTCACTTGCTCTCTCTTTCCCTCTCTCTATACTTAATCTTTGAATTTTTTTTTTAAAAAAAGCACATATGGGCATTTAAGGATGGAAATCATTCCTTTAACAATTTCAAGAATGAGCTCAATACATATTAGATGCTACTATCAGGCAATCATTCATCCAAAGCACCAGCTCACTCCAAAAACAAAAAGTCATCTTTGACCTCAGACTGTCCCCATGTCATAGCATGTAAGACTCTGAAAGATAAAATATGTGGCCAGAACAGAGAAGTTTGGGCATACGCTGCAGCCCAGGAGCAGGTTTGGCGAAGGTGACTCCCACTCTGGGCTTCAGGAAGTAGGGAAGGCTTCCCAGAGGAGGTGGCACCCAGATCGGCCTCTCTTTTCCTTTATTTGTGAGCTCCAAGTGGCCTTCAGATGGATGCTAGAGATAAGTTGGTGTATAAGGCAGGTGTGGCCTTGCTGAGCGCTGCTGAGATGCAAGAGCCCATGCTGAGTCTTTAATAAGTATCTCTCATGCATCTCTCCTACGAGACTAGGTGGTCACATATCATCACTAGGAGCACTTTAAAAGATGAGCAAAAAGAGGCACAGGGAGGTTAAGTAACTTGCCCAAGGCCACACAATCAGTCAGTGATGCTGCTGGGATTTGAACCTGAGGAGCCTCACTCATAAGCCTACAAGATGGAATAAGTGAATTGACAGAGGGAATCAGAAGAGTTATTTGAAGGCAAAGGGAGAAAACATTAGAATTCATTTTCTCCAAACGCATCCAGGTGAAGACATTTCTCTCCACACCGTAAGCCTCACTCTGGAATGTGGATTTTGCTATCAATTGGTTGAAAGTCATTCAGTTGCCTCCCAGAGGACCCCCTGCCTTAAATTCTCATGCCAGTCAATGAATACTTCTCTGAGCCACTTTCCCTCTGCAAACAGATTTGGAAGCTTTGCACCGAAAGGTTAGTGTCCAATTTGTCTTTGCCCGTCTGCCCTATCCTAATCTGAGTGAAGTCACAGAAGGCAGCAGAAGGATTTCCCAGAAAAGTCCTTTCTAGCCTCGGCGACCCAGGCGCTGTGTGTGTGTGCACATGCCGTGAATGTGTTTTCTAGCTGATGATAATCTTTTAAAATCCACTTAAGCATAACTGGCTTAGAAGGATCTGTAAAGGCACCTTCCAACCCAGCGTGGCTGTACCATTTCAATACTAGAGGCTGCTTTGTGTTGGCACAAAGCAAAGATCCATGTGACAGCATTTAACTTCTAACAAGTTGATAAACATGTCCAAGTGCCATTAAGTCCGATTTCCAAGAGACAATGATCAACCCTCAAGTTGGAAATCTTTTACCAGTTATAAAGACAAAACTCTCTTGTGGACTGTGGCAGTGGAAAGTCGGGTTCATAGAATAACACTTTCATTTTTTAAATTATCTGATGCATTGAGGCTTTAATTTACACCACTAAAACATCATCAGAGGACAGGAGATGTTCTGCCTTCATTGTCACAGTGGATGATGGGCTTCTGTCAATTGAAGTCAAATGCCATTGTGGTGGTTTTTATGTGGAAGAGTTTTGAGATCATTCTAACTGAAAACAAATGGTAGGCAAATAGAGTCATCCCTTAGTACATATTGGCTAAGCCATAGTGAACTCAAAGAGACTCCAATTCTCTTTGATAATGTAAAACAACATTATCCATTGCATTAAATCAATGCTGTCAATTTGAAATCTATTAGGATCACAGCTCTCTATTTCCTCAGCAGTTTTGTTTATATTTTACAGTGGTATGAGAGCTATAAGCAAAAGAAATTTGTACCTAGTATTATGTTTTAACATTTTAAACATCAGAATTTTTTAAAATCTGTCATCCCAGGGAGCCAAGAGAATTCTATATATTCGTTTAATACATCCCAACACTGCTCAAGTTTGAGAAACACTGATGTGTACAATGGGCATAGAAGCGGGGGCCTGGCAGAGTTTACATCCCAGCTCAGCCACATATCTCTGGGCACACATGTTGGGCAATCCCTGAACTTCTCTGGGTCCCTGTTTCCTCATCTGAAGAAATGAGAATAATAGCGTTTGCCTCACAAGTTGGCAGACAGAATTGAAAAAAATATATTTTTCTGGAAAATGCCAGGTACACAGGAGGCACTTGCTAAAAGTTCACCTCCTGCCCTTGTCTCTAGATTGTGCCCCCATCTGCACATCATTCTGGGGTTTCCCTCCTTCCTTTCAAAAGTGAAGGATGAATCGAGGAGAGCAGCCCCATTCAGTTATCAGCAACACATCTTGCCTGGTTGCAACCATTCTTTCTTTCTGATTTGTCAGGATGAGGGTGGGCAAGCCCCGTGGCCGGTAGGAAAGCAGGGTGTTATACAGACATCATGCATCCCCCCTGAAGGAGAGAGCCAGCCACTCATTTAGGGGCATCGAAGGGGCTGGCAGCAGCTCAGGGCAGCCTTTGCAGCCCCAGGATGTGACCGAGGAGCAGCTGCCTCCGAGGGACCCGTGCAGACTCACTTGGCTGCTTTCATCCGGGTTTCACCCGGGTTCCAGTCCAGCTGAAGCAGTGGCCATATGGCAGCAGGCTCCTCTTTGGAAGAAAGGAGAAGTCAGTTCTGCTAAGGCTCAAGGGAGCAAAGGCACCATGGAGAAGCTGGGCGATGCCGTGGAACCCATCCAACAACCTCCAGGTGTCACCAGCACACAGTCCCGAATTTGTTACCTACCCCTCCCCCCACCCCCACCCCCGCCAAGGGTGGCATTGAGCCACATGAAATCAGTGACAGGCTCTCAACATGTTTGCTGACCAGCTACAGTGGCCAGATAGACTATGTGAAACCCTCATGCTTCTCCTCTTGCAAAGCAGCTGAAACAAGATAGAGCTTCTAGATTTCAGTTGCTAATGGATTTACCAGCCCCTAGAATGTGGCAGATGCTCAAAATAATCTCAATTAATCCTCCCAGAGAGTCACAAATGCAGCAGCCATTATCCCCTTCCACGAGTGACCAACAGGCTCACAGAGGTTAGGCAAGGAGGTGAAGTCAAAGTTCAACCCTTGGTCTGTCCTATTCCAAATCCCATACCTGCTCCACCACACTGCCTTTTTTTGGGGGGTGGGGGCGGGGGGCGCATGGTCCAGGAATTGAACCCAGGTCTCCTGCAAGGAAGGCGAGCATTCTACCACTGAACCACCCATGCACCCTCCACATTGCCTTTTGAAGTTAAGAAAGGGGCAAGAGAGTGATGTTTTATTGAACATCTCCTATGTGCCAGATAGGGATATCAATGCAGGGGAGAAATATATTTCAACCCCTACCTCACACCAGACAGAAAAAAAAAAATTCCTTCGTGATAGATTGCAGATCTAAATGAGAAAGGGAAACCAATACAGCTCCATCCAGTCTCTGTTAGCAGTACCCCTCTTACACTCCAGGGACTTACAGATTGACACACACACACTGAGCAATTGGAGAGAAAATAAAATCCAGTGAGTCATGAGACCCTGGACTACACAGTATAGCCTTTCCACAATAAAATTCAATACTAGAAGACAGATATTTAATATGTCTTACAACGCAATTGCATGAAAATTGCATCAGAAATTCAGGTTGGAATCCTATTAAGGGGGGATTTCAACAATAACTCAATAGCAAAATGACTCACCAATAATAACTAACATTTACAGTGTCCTTAGCATGTGCCAGGCACTTTTCTAAGCACTTAAATAAATTAACTTATTTGCCATTCACCACAATCCTATCAGGCATATAATTTTCTTATCACCAGATCAGGAAACCAAAGCAAGAAGAGGTTAAGTAATTCAAGAACGTTGTCATTCAAGGGGCACCCAATTTGGAGTCGGGTGACGTGAGTTTCTGAGTTAGGGGCTCTCTTGGACAAATTGTTTATTTCCCTGAGCCCTGGGTTTGATACATGGAGGATGAAGACTTCCCCCCACCAGAAGCAAATGAGATAGTAAAGAGAAACACAATTTCTTACTTTTAACTATACCATGTCAGTGAGTAACCAACTGACACTGATTATGCCATTATTTCTTTAGAAAGCAGGAGGCTAAATCGGAGAGCATTTGCAAAAGATTCCTTCATGCATCCACAAATATTCTACGAGCACCTGAATGGGCCTGGCACTGATTTAAACCCTGGGGCTGTGACAGTGAAGCTTCCATTGGAAGCTTCCAATGGAAGTGGAGCTTCCATTCTAATGGGGGAGACAAAGAGTAAACAAATAAACTAATAAAAAACAAGATCAAGTGTCAGCTAGGGGTAAATGATGAGAAAAAAAAATCAAGGCGGTTAAGGGAGAAAGCTGGTCAGATGATTTTTTTATCAGAGATCTTAATGAAGTGAAGGAGGCAGCTATGTGGATTTGAGGCAAAAGCATTCCAGGCAGGGAGCCACAAGTGCAGAGCCCCCGAGGTAGGGGGCAGACGTGCTTAAAGAATAACTAGGGAGCCAGTGTGGCTGGAGCAGAGTGAATGAGGAGGGTGGCAGCTGAATGCAGCAGTCATCACAGGTGAAATCAGGCCTGGCCTTGTAGGTACAGAACTGTGAGATACACCAAACGCATGCACTGGGCAGCAATGCCTGCAATCTGCTCCTTGGTCTCTGCGTGAGACTTGAGCCAAATCACGACAAAGCTTGTGCGCGCACTTTCCCTCCTAGCAATTCAGATGTGGTCTTGTGTGCTGCGGTGGACATATGACTGCAAACACATTCATTTGGTTCTTTTGTTCCATAGACATTTACCAAACACCTGATTCATGCTGGGCAATGGGAATACACAGTGAACAAAACAACACAGTCCCAGCTCCAAAGACAAGCGCTCTCGGGGAAGTAAACTGAGCCTCATACCCCACAAGAGAAGTCTTTGCTTACTGCTCAAGAAGCGATAGGGTGTACAAGAGGGGTGGGAAACAGAGAAACTTATTCTGCCTCCAGACTCCAAAGCTTCCTCCCTCCTTACACTTCCCACTTTCCTACATGTCCAGGCTGAACATCAGGGTGGCCAATTCCAGATTACAACTGGTAATGGACAAATGGATCATTGCAAACCATTAAGAATTCCCGAATCTCACTTTAGTCAATAGTTGCAATCTCTTCCCTCCAAAAACCTTTCACCAGCTGCACTAAACCCAGAAAAACTGATTAGGACATTACAGTCCCACCACTTGCTGCTCCTGCGGCCTCGCGCCCTGGGTGGAGGTGCTAGTGAGGGCTGAAATGGTGCCTGGGCAGAGGCCGGAGCCAGGAGGTCGGGAGCAGACCACCTTGTGCCTAAGGACACAATAAGAAATACAGTGGCTCTTCAAGAGGCTACCTCTCCGGGGTAGGAGCGGGGCAAGGAAAGAGGCTGACAGGGTGCCTCGGTGGAGCGTGGGGAGCATCACAGAATGGATGAGTGTGGAGTGCTGTAGGACCCAGCCCAGCCTTGGTGGATAAGGTTGGGGGGAGGGCGGCGCTGGTCCTCAAGGAAGCCTTCCTAAAGGTGATTATATATAAGCGAAGAGCTGGAGCACCAAGAGGAGGTCTCAGATAGGGGAAGAGAGGAGGTATAGGGAAATGGGAAGGTAAGGACAGGCAGGAAACCTGCACAGCACATGAAATAGACCAGAAGTGGAAGAGAGCTCATGGATCATGGTACTTTGGACAGATCAGCACGGTTGGGGTGCAGCATCTGAAGAGATCCTGATCTCCCCGAGTCCTGAAGATCCAAACAGGAATCGTGTTGGAGTGGAGCCTGTAGGCCTGTCAGAGCTTGGATGTTACCCTGTTAGAATGGGGAGGCACTGAAGGTCTCTAAGTCAGGAGAAGATCAGAGTTCATCTTCTGAAAAGAGTCGTGGGTAGATTGGAAGCGTATGGAATGGAAGTGGGGGGTTGGAGGCTGCTACAACAGTGCAGGCAAAAGTTGATGCTGGCCTGGACTAAGGCCTGGATGAGTCAAGACACTAGAATTGGTGATCAGATGGGAGGGGGGATGAAGATGGAAAGAGGTACGAAGCAAGGATGACTCCCAGGTGCGCAGCTTGGGAAACCAGGTGGATGAAGGCATCGTTTCTTAAGAGAGCATATGGGGGAAGAAGGAGTTTGGCAGACATAAACAGTAAGTTCAGATTGAGGTTTAGACATCTGTGGGATACTCAGGGGAACAGCCAAGAAGTCAGAGGTAAAAAGACAGGTCTGGGTTGGAGATCCAGATTTCTAGGTCATTAGTACGGTGATGAAAATGGAAGCCATGAGATGGGACTCTCCGAGATATGTAGAGAGTGACAAGCGAAGGGGGCCAGAGGAAGAGCCTGAGGAAGAGGAGTTCGCAAAGGATCCTGAAAATGAGCAGGAAGAAAACCAGGTGACCATGGGGTCCGGGACACCAGGGTGTTGGGCTCATCAAGAAGGCTGGGGCTGGGCGGGCCGCGGTGGCTCAGCAGGCAGAGCTCTCGCCTGCCATGCTGGAGACCCGGGTTCGATTCCCCATGTCTGCATGCAAAAAAAAAAAAAAAAGAAGCCTGAGGCTTCAGCTGGGTCAAGCCAGGCCAACAGGGTAGGGTGGAGGCAAGCAGATGCCAGTTGTAGGGTATCGCTGGACATGTAGAGATGCCTCCCTAGCACTCAAAGATAAAAGAGAAACCTTTGGAAACCTTTGTACCCTACTTTTTCATTATCCTCTGCTCTATATGAAATTACAGGTATGAAATCCAAGATTCATTTAATGCAGTGTTTCCTCAAGGATAAGCCAAAGAATCAAGTGCTGTGAGATGTGACACACATACACACACACACACACACACAGTCTATAGAGAAAGGAATTTTTGGAAAGGCTCGCACTCTATTTCCACATTCGTTCTTAACAAATGCAATTGGCATTTTAAAGGTTCTGAAAATGTCCGCAGCAAGGAAACCTGTTTTAGCCCACATTTTCCAAACTTATTTGACAAATGGAACCCTTTAATGATGTAGCTCCTTTTGGCATCTCTCAGGGCTGGCACCAGCAGAGCATGCTTTGGAAATTTCAGTGTCCGTGGAAGAAGGCATGTCTGTTTTTTTTACCCATTGGTAAAAAGCAACCTCTCCCATGCTTTTGGGGAAAGCCCTGCTTGGTCTGGATTCCCTCGTTCGTTCGCTTATTTTAGTGTCCTGAGTGCCTACTAAGCGGTGGCATGATCTGGAAAATGGTAGAGATGGTACCTTTGGGGAAACAAAGATTGAGGAGACCTGGAAAGGGCATATATTATATGCTTGTGGTGGAGGATACGGCTCGCCAAATAACGGGGCAGGTGCTGGCCAGTCAGGAGGGATGAGGGAGAAGTATCACCATGAGAGGACTTTCTGTCCGAACAAGGTACGAGGTTTGCAGGGACTAAAAACTGAGAAGGCTCCCAGGGACTTAGGCAGAGTGGAAGACCATCTCAAAGTGGTTAGAGTGGCACTATTTATTAAGCACCTCCTATGCACCAGTCACTTGACATAATAATGAAATAGTAATGGCTTTTATCGGCTCCCTACCATGTACCAGGCACTCCACTGAGTTCTTCACAAATTTTCATTTGTTTATTCTTCCAACAACCCAGTTAGGTAAATGCTTGTCATAGTTTGCCAGGTCTCACACAACAGCTTGGCTTAAACAACAAGAGTTCATTGGCTCACAGTTTTAGAGGCCAAATCAAGGCACCAGCAAAGCCATGCTTTCTCCCTGAAGTCGGTAGCGTCTGGTGTGGCTTGCTGCAGTTCTGGTGGTTCCTTGGGCCTCCTGTCGCATGATAATGTCCTTGGTTTCCTCCCATGTTACTCTTCCCGTTTCTGCTGACTTCGGACTTCCTCCTGTAGGATTCTCTGACTCTCTGATTATGAATTTCTCCTGCTTTTAAAGGACTCTTGTAACTCAGGTTAAGGCCCACCCCATGCAGTTGGGTCCCACCTTAAGTAATTACACATCTTCCAAGGGTCCTATTTACAAATGTGTTCACACCCCCAGGAACACCAATTAAAATTAAGTCATGTCTTTCAATCTTAATTGATTGGGGTACATGGTTCAACCTACCACTGCACTTATTACCTCATTTTTCAGACGAGGACCCTGAGAGGTGGTCATTCCTGCCCAAGGCCATGGCTAGTGAGCAGCAGAGCTGAGACTGAGCCTAGATTGTCTGCCTCCGCATAGTATATTCTCACGTACTCTATTCTACACCCATTAAAAATGCCTCACTGACTGGATAGCGGGCACCCGAGTCTAAAGTGCTAACCATTATACCTTGGAAACAGCCAGGCTGCTTTTGTTCTTTGACCCGCACGGCAACATTTAGACATACGTGCTATGGACTCTGCTTCCAGCTGAGGCTCAGGATAACCGCACAGCTCTTAGCAAGCAGTTCCGAGGCTCAGGAAACTCTGGCAGGCTCTGACTCTGAAGTTTGAGCTCCCAGGTCTCTACTCCCTCGCTGCCCAGGCAGCCGGGAATGGGGATATTCGATGTGTTTCACTGCAGGGTGTGAGTGCTGTCCATGGTTCTGGCCCTGCAGCTTGGAGACGCCCTGCTTGCCGGGCTTCAATCCTTTAGTGGGGAGGGGGTCGGGGAGATCAGAGCCGTGTGGGGAAGGGGCCCTGGGGGGGTGCGTGGACAGCAGGCTTTCTGCTAACCTATATCCGGCAACCCGTGTGGCCGTATCAGGACAAACGCAGAATGTCAGCCCCCACTGGGATGGTTAACATAGTTGCTTACCAGATTCCAGCAGCCTTGACCTTCAGTGCCCCTGGGCTCAGGGCCGAATGGGCTTAAAGACAGTTTCCCTGTCCAAGACTGGCCTCTGCTGAGGAGTCCTCAGCCGACTTGGGTCATGGAGTTGAGCAGATTCCTTTGCACCTTCCCATGATCACATGCTGCAGCCCCAATCCTAGCGGATATAGATTTGCAAGCACAGAGCAGGCCAGGATCCTCCACTGCCTTCACCCAGAACTGCTGAAAGCAAGGGGCCTTGAGTCAGAATCTGCAGAGGGCAGGCCTCCAGGCTGGAAAGCACCATTTGGCCCTGGCAGCCCCTTGGCAGCCCCTTGGAGACCCGCACATGCAAGACCCTTGAGTAGCTTCTAATTGAAGGGCCCGCAAAGCCCTCTGTGCCTTGTGCCTCTAATTAAACTCCAACATCATATCAAATTGAATCCTCTTATTAAACATTTATCTCCAGATTCCAGAGTGTCACAACACCACATTGTTTTAAATGACAAGAAATGCAAACAGTTTGCCTTCCCGACAGCAATGAAAGCATTGCTCTGAGCAGCCGACTGTGGGCAGAGGCCCCGGCAGAGAGCATCTTTCTAGAGCCTCGGCGAGATGACAGAGGCCTTGGCGGTTTCCCCCAAGAACTTCCCACCATCTCTTCCCACATACACGGCAATGACAAGTGCAACGAACTCAGTCTCTCTCCTGATTTTTGCACTCTCTGAACTGTCTAGATCAGCTGCCACTTCCCTCAGAAGTTTTCCTCATCCCTCAAGAATCCCTTTCCTCCAGGGAACTGTGGTAGAGATGTGAAGGGGAGCTGGCTGTCTCACTGCTCCTCTCTGAGCACAGGCTGGCTTCGGGACTGAGTACTCCCCTCCTCACACCAGACTTTTGTCCTCTGTTTATGCATCTTCCCCTCCCTCCAGAGCCAAGACTCTCACTTGCTCGTCCTTACCTGCTTCCCTAACATGGTGCCTGACAGAGAAAGCTGCCAAACTGTTTTTCATTAATTTATTAATCAATGATTAATGCCAGCATCTTGCCCTCAGCTTTATAGTTTTAAGAACTCTCTGCACTTTTCCCCAAAGTGATCAAGTTTGAGGACTGACTCCTACCATTAGACTCATAAGAGACTCACATTTCCGCTAGCAAATGGTTTCTGAGGCCGAATTCTCCTGGGGAAGGGACAGTACTGAAAGCGAGTGGTCTTCATTCTCTCGGGATGACTGGTCTGGATCTCCCTAAATACCTGGAGACATTAAGACGTGCATTCTCATCATCCTTTGTTCTAAATGTGACAAGGCCTGCCACTCTTTTGACAGCAGTAATGGTAATGATAATATCTAATGTGTACTGAGAGCATACTCCAGGCACTGTTCTAAGAGCTTTCATAGATCAATAGGGTATCATTCTGTTTAACAGTAAGGAAACTGAGGCTCAAAGAGGCTAAGCCACATGCCCCAGGCCACACACCCAGGTGTTGATAACACCTGTCCTAAATTTCAATTAAAAGTAGTAGCTAACTATCGACCTCTCTGAGCTCCCAGCTCCTCATCCGTGGGATGGGCCCATTAATAGAACCTACCCATGGGGGAGACGAGCTCGTCAAATCAGTTGTCATGCAAAATACTGGTACGGGAAAGGTCTTTAATAAATAGTAGAGAGTCTCCCAAACCCACTGACAGCCAGAAACCAGAAAGTCTAAGGTTCCATCCCTATCCTCAAGACATGTAGAATTCTATTAGGAAAATGAGACATAAACTCATGGAAATTGAAATAACAATACAAGACAGCAATACAAGAGCTGTCATGGGGCAGTGTGTAGTTGATTGCCAGGTGAGCGACCTTGAAGGTAAAAGCAGAGTTGAAAGGCGGGAGACAGGGATCTGGGCCGAGGAGCAAGGCAGGCTTCTTATGGATGCAAGGAACCTCAGAATCCATCTACTGCACCTCCGAGCTATTATTAAATCCCTTCTTCTGCATCCCTAAGAGGCAGCTTCTGCGTGGCCCCTTCAGTGACAGGGAACTCACTACCTTGGAGACCCAAACCTCACCCAGGTGCCAACCTGATATGTGCTCCTCTACCCAGGGCCACACCAGGGCAGGCCAAGTGCGTGCTGCCAAGAGATGTGTTCAAACCATAACTCCCAGCACCTGTGTAACATGGTCTTATTTGTAAATAGGGTCTTTACAGATGTAATTAAGGTACAGATTAAGGATTAGGATGGGCCCTAAATCCAATCACTGTGTCCTTATAAACAAAGGAGAGATTACACAGAGACAGATATACAAGGAAGGAGGCTGTGTGAAGCTGAACGCAGCATTGGAAAGAGGCTGCTACAAGCCAAGGATTGCTGGAAGCCACCAGAAGTTAGGAAGAGACAAGGAAGGACCATTTCCTAGAGCCTTCAGAGAGAGCATGGCCCTGCCAACACCTTGATTTCAGACTTGTAGCATCCAGAACTGTGAGAGAATGTGTTTCTGTTGTTTTAAGTCGCACAGCTTATGGTCATTTATTATGGCAGCCCTGGGAGACCAAGATAACAACAGGCAAGGGGCAAAATTGAAGGAGGCATTCAATGCACTTGCATGACCCTTAGAGGGGGTCTCCTTCAATTTTGCAGCCTAGACACCTCATCCTAGTCCCGGTTTTGCTATACATCCCCACCCGTGGCTCTTAGCTCTGCCCTCTAGTAAAACAGACATTGTTTTTGGTGGATACGAGGGGAGAGCTTGATTCAGCTGGAAGTGCAAGCGTGCACAAAGGTGAAGAACAGGGGTATGGGCCAATGCTTTTCTGAGACCAGAAGAGTCAGAGCAGATAAGGTGGAAAGCTTTGGGCCAGGCAGGACACAATCAGAATATCTGGTTCTTAAGAAGTCTGCTCTTTGTCCAGCAGGCAATGGGAGTGTTGGAGATTTCCGACACAGGACGGCGTCTTTGGTTTGGGAACAAGAACGTGGTTAGATGGACATCCGCAAGCCTGTGGTCTCTCATGGCGCGAGGCACTGCCGCCCTCGGGGGTCTATGGTGTGGGTAGTGCTGACTGCTTCGGCCTGGGTCTTTGCCAGGAAAACAAATGTGCACAAGCACATGAAAATAAACCAAGGGGAGGGGAATCGGGAGACAGACAATTAAAATGGATTTTTCAAATCAGGAAAGGCCACTGGCATTTTCTCACTCCGTGGAGGAACCTGCACAACGCAGCAGAGGCTTTCGTGACACGCCTGCAGGAAGGAGTGTCCCTCTGGCAGCGACACCCGTGGGCTGCTGCCAGGCCACATGGCCTTCGTGCACAGAGGAAAGGGAGAGATGCTATTCCTGTAGAGATCCCTGTTTCCCTAGCACTCATTGTACTTTTATTATGTGCCAGCCACAGGGTCCAGCACTTTTCGCACATTATCTCATTCATTTTCACAACAACCCTATCCCCATTTTATAAAGAAAGTGAGCAAGACTTGGAGAGCAGAAGTAACTCACCCAAGGTCACACGACTATTAAGTTTTAGAGCAGCAACCAGCCCAGGGAGTATAAAGTATGTATATGGAGGCAGAGTTTTATTTCTAACCCAGTATCATTCACTAAAGGAGGCCTGCGCTCATCAGCCCACACCTCAGTATGGGGTTTTGTACTTTGCCCAGTGGCTTTTTAACCCTCATCTTGTCTATTTGATTACACCACCAGGAAAGCAGGGCTGGTCCCAAGGTCCCCATTTTACAGATGAATAGACCTTGGTCGGTCCCAAATCCATCTACTTCTCTCCATCCCCATCGTTCCCACTCTGCCTGAACCGCTTCCATCTCTTGCCCTAACTGTCCCTGTCACTGTTGTCCGGGCAAGAGACTGTCATCGCCTAGATGGGACCCATGGGTTCCAGTCCTGCCGCCTTGAACTCCAGACCCATCAGCCGCTGAGATGATCATCCTCAGGCACAAACCTGGTCGTGTCAACCTCCAGCCTAACACCCCTCAGTAGCTCCTCATTGCTCCTAAATTCATGCTTTAAATGGCTTATTAGGTGCTGAATTATCTGATCTCTGCTACTACCTTTCCCAACTGCTTTCTCACACACAAGTGTGCAACACACACACGTGCACACACATGCACACACACAAACTCAACCCAAACAGTGCGTTTCAGTCACTCAAACAGATACTGTTA
>PVIY010053905.1:0-14463 GCA_004026745.1 Myrmecophaga tridactyla | reverse complement strand
CCTCCTCTGTTCCCTCGACACTGGTGAGCTTAATCTCAAAGAAAAGAAACATTTCCTTCTCTGGATGTGCAGTGCAGATGTTCCTCGGATTTGCCATGGGGTCAACAGAGTGTTTCCTTCTTGGCATGATGGCTTTTGACCGCTATGTGGCCATCTGCAACCCTCTGAGATACCCCATCATCATGAGTAAGGTGGTGTATGTGCTGATGGCTTCCACGTCATGGTTCTCTGGTGGAATCAACTCAATTGTGCAAACAGTTCTTGCTATGCAGTTGCCTTTCTGTGGGAATAATGTTATCAATCATTTCACATGTGAAATCTTAGCTGTCCTCAAGTTAGCTTGTGCTGACATATCCCTCAATATTATCACTATGGTGATATCCAATATGGTCTTCCTGGTTTTTCCACTGCTGGTCATTTTTTTCTCCTACATGCTCATCCTCTATACTATCTTGAGAATGAAATCAGCCACAGGGAGAAGCAAGGCCTTTTCCACCTGCTCTTCTCATCTGACTGTGGTGATCATATTTTATGGTACCATTTTCTTTATGTATGCAAAACCCAAGTCCCAAGACTTACATGGGGAAGACAAGTTTCAAGCTTCAGATAAGCTCATTTCCCTGTTTTATGGGGTAGTGACACCCCTGTTGAATCCTATAATCTATAGCTTGAGGAATAAAGATGTAAAAGCTGCTGTGCAATACCTGCTGAACTGCAAACATATTCATTAAAAACAAAGTGAAATATGAGCCTTTGTGTAACAAGCAAAAATATGGACCAATAAAGGCATCAGGGAAACTCCCTTTGGGAAACGATGGCTAAGGAGTTATATTTTTAATTCTTTGTATTACTAACATTATTCTATTAGAATCACTGGAAATAGTAATCTTCCAAACTCAGCTTCCAACATGTGCTCATCTAGTTATTACAAAGACGATTAATTCCATCAGAATCCCAGTTATATGTGAAAAGACTGTTTTGGCATACTCTGTGACAACATAGTGGGAAAAAATCACACAAAAGCTTTGGAAATAGAAAGGTAAGGGCACAAATCTGTGGTACCACAAGTACATAAATGATGCTGGATTGGTTTTTATTCTTTCTGAAGTGTAGATTCCTTGCCTGTAATAAAGGAATAAATAAAAACCCAACTTCCAGTGTTGTTTATTTCACTAAATAGAAGATTGCTGAAGGTTCTTCATGATGAAGAAGGAATCAAGGGAGTATTTTATCTTATGGGAAATGTGAGGCATTTCCCTACTGTCCCTAAGGGAGACTTGGAAGGTTGTTCTGTTCCATTCCAAGCTATGTTAGTGGGTGCTGCAAGAAAGTTTCTTGAGTTTTTGAATGCCTGCCAAGAAGAGACCCGCATCTGGCACGATGATTGAAGACTTGCTGATCTCTGCATGCTGTAAACTAGCAAAAGAACTAATCTGGAGGAGGAGAGAGGTATGTGTCTAAGGGCTGAAAATAAACAGAAACATTTAAAATCTTCCTGAGATGTTCTTACAACCTCAGCAAAAGTGATAAAAACAGTAATTAGGAAATAACACTAGCTCTTGCTATTCTCAAATGAGTTGAAACTCCTTAGTAGTAAATCTATTTTAGTTTTCCTTTTTTTCTGTAGATTCCTTGTATAGAAGGACAAGGCTGAGCACAAGGCATCTTTGGTCCACACCATCCATTTATCCCTTAATTGCTGAGCCCATTACAACAGCTGAGCTTTGAATTGGGTTCCTACCCATTTTTCCTCTCTCCCACTTGTTTTAGAGCCAGAACATGCCCCCATATTTCCTCTTTGGGGTTTTACTTTCTGCTAATCCACTTTATTGGTGGCCCAGGTACCTTCCCAAGTGGTCTAGTCACAAAAATCTTGTTGCCCTGCCACTTTTCTATCTGGATTGGAGTGCTGTCACTGCTGGGACCCTGCAGCTGCTGGTCCCTCTCTTCTGGGTTGGATCATTTGGACATTGCTTTTGGTTCTATTCAGAAAGGCCAGCAGCCTGTTGGTGACGACTTTAGATATTCTGGCACCCCTCCCCAACTTTGCTTTCATCAAACCTCATACTTGTTTAACTCAATTTAACCTTTGACTATTTTAGGCAGCCAGGAGAAAAAGAACAGCAGGCCATAGTGGACATGAATTCTAGGAAGGGAGTATCCATGGAGAAAACCCCAAATTGGTCTATATCATCCACCTGGGGAGGGGTGGCTGCCCTCCTGGATGAATGGGGACCATAGTGAGAGTATGGGGATACCCTGAAAACTATCATGGGGCTATTAACTGTTTTGCAATTGATAGCAGGACAACTGAATTTTAGCAAAAAGAAAAAAAAATGCCAAGTAGTGGTGGCCATAGCCTGGCCCCTTTTAGAAGTCTTATATGTGGCCACAAAGATAGAACTGGTATTTAAATAATAACCCACCATCTAGAGGAGGAATTAAAACTAGAAAGAGATATGTATTTTGCCCACACAGAAATAAAGAACTCTCTGACTGCCTGCCTGCACAGAGTGGATGATCAGTTAGAGACTCTGATGTGCAGACATGCCCAAGTCAGTGGCCACAAGTTGCCTCAAGTCTGGAGGATTTTAGCTACTCTGGGATGGGACCCCAAAGTGTGGGACCACATAGATTCCTCCTTGGCAGAAGAAGGGGAGGAGGAATGGGAGATGGAGGAGGATGAGGAGCCCCCACAGGTGCACCTCATACAACAGAAAAAAAAAAAAACAGAAGGTGTCACAACATCAGGATTAATTGCTGACCTGGTCATTGCAGGCTGCTGCATGCAGTAACTTATTCTCTATATGAGAATGCCCTAGGTCTCCACATGGGATGACATACTCAACGCTTTTTTTGGAATGAAAAGAAACAGAGGTAAGCCATAAAAGAAATAATATTGCAGGACGAAAGTAAAGCCGTATATTTAAGTTTCACAAAGGAAAAATGAGCCAGAATGAATAGTTGGGGCATGAAGTCAGATAAATATATATAGCACTTATGGAATTAATGCATTTCAGTAAAGTCTAATAAGCTGTAGTCTAGCTATTAGCACAGCTTTAAACTGTAATATTCACACAGATGGCATGCTTCTCTTTAACATTTTTGAATTCTGAGAAAAAAGCGTTTACTTAAGAGAGCAGGAACAATATTTCTGTACCAGCATAAACACAAACATACATACACTCCACATACAAAGACACATGTCACAAACCACGTTATGTTTGCATTAAAATGTAAGTGGAAACCAAAAACACAAGTAACAACAACAAAACTGATAAAATGGAATTCATCAAAATTGAAAGCTTTGTATGACAAAGGCATTTTTAAGAAAGTGGAAAAATATTCTGCTGCATCACATATCCAATTAATATTTAACATCCAAAATATATAAAGAAGCTATAACTTAACAACAAAAAGACAAATAACCTAATCTTAAAGTAAGCAAAAGACTTAAAAAGACATTTCTCCAAAGAAGATATGCAAATAGTCAATAAGCACATGAAAATGTGCTCAATATCATTGGCATCAGGGGAATTAAACAAAACCCACTAGAAATGAGTTTGTTGGTCCCTCAAAAAGCTAAAAATAGAATTACCATAGGACCTGGAAATCCCACTTCTTGGTATATACCCAAAAGGATTGAAGGTAGGGATTTGAACCGATATCTATACACCAAATTCATAACAGCATTATTTACAAAGGCAAAAGATGGAAACAAACTAAGTGTCCATCAACAGGTGAATGGATAATTAAAGGTATTAAAATCCATACAATGAAAGGAATGAAATGTACCTTGCATTTAGGGTAGGTATTATCACCTGTCTGGGGAGTAATTTATCCAGAAAATTTAAAAAGTTCAAACTACTCGCCCAATTAATATCACTTCTTAAAATGTATCCTGTGAGACCATAACTGCTATACATTTAAAAAAAAAAAACTTTAAGCCAATTGCTCATTGTACCTCAAATGATAAATCAACATACAAACCTGATGAATACCATTACTCTTAATGACTAAAAGAAATATTAAAATGATATATTTGTGAGGCAACAAATTGTCAACAGTCTCTTCATTTTTATACTTTAAAAATATTTTTTGTAATTGTTAAAAATATTTACTTATCAGTTAATATTGCACTGTTTCAGTTCTTCCAGCTGCCAAAGCAAATACCATTCAATGGGTTGGTTTAAACAAAGGGAATTTGTTGCTTCACAGTTTTGAGGCTAGGATAGGAAGATGACCAAATCAAGGAATCATCAAAATGATGCTTTCTCCCACAAGACTGTGGGTTTCTGGGGCTAGCTGCTGGTGATCCTTTGACCTTGACTTTTATGTCACATGACAATGCACATGGCAGGCTCCCCTCGTCTCTCCTTCCTCTTCCAGATTCCACGAACAATCAGATTCTGGCTGCTTCTTCTGTGGCTTTCTCCTATCTGTGTGACCTTCCCTATAAGCCCTTCAGTAACAGGATTAAGATGTACCCAGATTCAGCTCTGCTACACCTCATTAAAATGTCCAATAAGAGTTCACATTCACAGGAATGAATTAAGATTAAGAACATATTTGTTGTTTGCTTCGGGGAGGGTACATGGCTCCCAACCACCACATATACTTAACATATACTTAAAAATCTTTTGAAGATGCCCAGATTCTCCTTTTATAATTCTTCTTTCAAAGTCACATTGCAACCATTTTTTACATAACAATGGAAAGAGGGGTTTTTAATCAAGTTTTGCAGGGAAGATGTTTAACTTAATATAAACCTGTGCATGAGACGCTGAGATCCTTTGCTTTGTGTGTGTGTGTGTGGGGGGAAATTAAAGCACTAAGGAGTTGGCTGAAACAATAAACAACATTTTTTACATGCTAAAATCTTGTTAGTCAAAGGTTAAATTGAATTAAACAAATATGGGGTTTGATGAAAGCAAAGGTTGGGGAGAGGTGCCAGAAACTCAAAAACTACCACCAACATGCTATTGGTCTTTTTAAATAGAACCAAAAGCAATACCCAATGTGATTCAACCCAGAAAAGAGGGGCCAGCAGCTGGAGGGTCTCTGTAGTGACAACAACATAATCCAGATGGGACAGTGGCTTTCATACTGCCAAATATCTACTGGTTCGCTAATAACCAACAGCTAATGTTAACACTAGTAGATATGGGAGCCAAATGTACCTTAATCTATGGGAATGTAGGCTCATTCTGTGGGCCAGTACTGGCTATACACAGTTATGGGAGGAAAATGAATCAGGCAAAGTTGCACATTCTAACTTTACAAATTGGGAGATTGCCCCCCACTCAAGTGTATATGGTACACACTTCCTCTATATCAGAATATATTTTAGGAATTGATCTACAGAATGCCACTGTAGGGGAATTCTACCTCCCAAGCAGAATGATCAAAGTGGTCTTAAAGGGCAAGGCAAAATGGTCCTCTATAAAAGTACCCCTGCTTTGGAGGGTCATGGCTACAACATAAACATCTGGGAGGGCATCGAGAAATCTCTACCACTATAAAGGAGTTGGAGTAGGTGACGATAATAATATCCAATCATAGCTCTTTCAATAATCCTGTATGGCCTGTATGAAAGCCTGATTGAATGTGGTATATGACAGTAGATTATCAGGAGTTAAACAAAATAGCACTACTGTTGTATGCAGCAGTCCCGAACATGGCTGGTTTATTATATGAGATTAGTATTCTGTGTCAATATCGTTTGTATTAGACCTTGCTAATGCTTTCTTTAGTAATTCACTAGAACAATCAAGACCACCTGCATTTGCTTTTACTTGGGGAGACCAACAATGGACTTTTACTGCACTACTCAAGGCTAGGTACATAGTCCAACCACTTGCCATGGTCTCAATGCAAAGGATTTGGCTAAATGGAAAAGTCCCACAATTGTAACTCTATTTTATTATATTGATGATGTCATGTTAACCAGTAACTCTGTTTCAGAATTAAAAGAAGTCTCAGGCTTATTGCTATCTCATCTTGAGATTCTGGGATGGGCAGTCAATTGCAACAAGTTGCAAGGTCTTGGCTGCTCTGAAAATTCTTGGGTGTTGTATGGTTGGATAGAACAAAAAACTACACTTTCTGCTGTAATTGATAAGGTGCAATGTTTCCCCATAAACACCTAAAACAGCAAGTGGCTTTCTTGGGGTTGTTGAGATATTGGAGACCTTTTCTTCATTTAGTGCAAATGTTTAAACCTTTGTATGTTTTGAGTGGGAAAGTCCATCCCTGGGAATGGGATACCTCCCAACAGGCTGCTTTGGAAAGGCAAAAAGAGCAATAGCACAGGCACAAACACTGGAGGGCATAGATCCAGACCTACTCTGTGAGTTGGATGTAGCCAGCACTTTGGGAGAAGCAACATTCTAAATGAATACCTCTTGGCTATTGGTTAAAATTACGCAAAGTGGCAGAACTTAGATACAGTCACCTGGAAAAGCAACTGTATGCTGCATATAATGCCATATTGCAAATAGAGGGACTGGCACAAAGATGCCCAGTTACCTTGAAAATGGCTGTTCTTATTCAGGGATGGATGATTGAGTTTCTAAACCATGCTCTGGTAGTGTCCAACTGAGCACACTGACCAAATAGAAAGCCTACTTGCTATAGTGTGATATTTTCAATACCAGCCCTCTGAATGCAGAAACAAGTGGGATTCTCAGACCAGTGTCCTATATAGAAGATTCAACAACTAAAGTTGCCACACCTTAAATAGCTATTGAAATGCCCACTATTGAAGGCACCAGTACCTTTCCAAGTCTGCTGAATCTGCTAGTGGGCAGTCTCCCACATGGACGGCTGCGGCAGTATATTCCAGTACTGATACTCTATGGTGGGAACTGGTGCTATGCAAAGCAGTCAATGGGATGAATTAAGAGCAGTATGGATGGTGATAGTACATAAGCCAAGAGAAACACTAAATATCTGTACCAACTGCTGGGCTTTTACAATGGTTTCATGACCTGGATGGCAACCTGGAATCAGCAACAATGGACAGACATAGATTGCCCCCTCTGTGGACAAAAGTTGTGGAAAGACATTTGAGACATCTCTGCCAATGATAAAAGGTAACTGTTCATCATGTCCCTGTCCACACTCCCAACACATTACTCAGGAATGTGGAAGTAGATGCACTTGCATGAGCATGGGGCAGCACAGATGAAACCAGGGAAGTGGTGGAATGGTTTCATTGGAAAAGTGAACACCAAAGGTATCAAACCCCGTGGCATCTCATCTTGCTCAGCAGTTCCAACTGTCAGTCATGCACCAGCAGCTAGTGGACATCACTAGAGAGTGCACTTTATTCTCCCTGCATTGATCACATTGGTCACCACAGTAGATGGGACACAATGGCCCATCACAAATCCTGGTGATCCCATGGCAGGTGAATTACATCGGTCTCCTTCCACTGTCAGGAGGGAGAGGTATGCTTTTACTGCTGTGGACATGGCTATAGGACTGTTGCTAACTTTCCTGGTGGGGAAGGTAAACCAACAGGCCACCATCTGTTGCTTGGAGGAAGTAATCACTCTCTATGGAGTACCTACACAAATAGACAGTGATCGAGGGACTCATTTCACTGGGCAAATAACCCAATTATGGGCCATGGATCAGGATATCGCATGGGCATTTCATTTACATTATAATCCCGTGGGTGCAGGCCTTATTGAAAGAATGAATGGCATCTAAAGGAACAGTTGAAAGATGATTAAAAAGGTCCTTGCAGCAGTGTACTAAAAGGATCTATCAGGCCTTAATTTGCTTGAATGCAAGGCTGTGGCCTGCTCCACCTGCGCCCATTGAAATGCTAATGGAAGGACCCCTGCAGGCCCTGAAAATACAAATTAAAGAGCCAGCTGCTTTACAGCCAAAAGAGAAAATGATAATAATTTCTTGTTTCCTGTACCTCAGATCATACAAAACAGGGAGAATGAGGTACTTTGGCCTATGCGGCCACATGGTTGGAAATCTTAAGAAATCACCCAAAATATTATAATCTATCATTTATACAAAATATAGCTTTTAAAATTTTTATCACCAATCTGGGGACCTCTTATTCCCATGGGAACCTTATGCATGTCTATATGGACCCTTCTTATGCCCAGATTAACAACTGATATAGCAGTAGAGGATTATCAAGATTTGCAGGGGGAGAATATCTGATATTTAAAGCTTCCCCATAAGATTCCTTTGCACGGTACCTTGTTGTCAACTAATGGAACTCTAGCATGTTTATTACTGGACCAGCAGGAATTACCCTTTATTGTTTCCCATAAATATCTTTCTAGTGTAGCATCTTAGCAAATACCATCCTACAGTGGGCTTCGGCAATAACTCATGCCCACAATCGAATCCATTATTGGGTTTGCAATGACTTACCATCCCAAGGCACTACCAGCCTTCCTTGTACTGTGAACCCTACAAATTGGACTGGGTGAAATACTCTGCTGGCCTAGAAGAATTAATGTATCAGAAAATTTGGAAAAGAATCTTCTCATTTAAGACTAAAATTCAACTACCATCTTATAATGGGACCAGGGCTTACATCTCCTCCATTGTTCAGAACTGCCGAACAAGCTCCAATCTGTATGAGCTGATGGTAGAATTTAAACAGTAGACCTTGTTGGCCCTGTCTGTGTGGAGCAACTTTTATGTGGGGTGGCTACCCCCTAAATTATGTAATTTTACTGTGAAGCTACAAAATAATAGTCTTTTCCCATTGGCAAGATATCTCCCACCAATATGGGGTATATCCTGCCCCTAAGAAATGGCTATGGACCCATGGACAATATGGTTGGCCCTATTTACCCTATAATATACAGTAGACAAGACATTGTACATAGGGACAGCCCCATGTCCCCCTACATATATGACTCTTTAGCCCATACTCCTAGTAATTGGGAAATAGTTAAACACACTCCCTGTAGTATTATCCTTTACCCATTCTTGCACCAGGTAGGCTACAATAGTTACTGAAAAACATGTGGCAACTTTAGCCAATCACACTGCCTCAGCACTTAATGTTTCCAAATACTCTTGCTAAATGAAGAAATCACACAGCTTAGGAAAGCAATTTTACAAGATAGAATGACCTTAGATATCATTATTGCAGCACAAGGTGGCACCTATGCCTTAATTAATGTGCAGTTTTGCATATATATTCCTGATAACTTGCACAATGTTTAATAAGTTTTGAATCATATGCAAGAGCACATACATAACTGATCAATTATCAGTAGAATCCATGTCCAAGTGGTATAATTCCTTTTCTTGGCCATTGTGACATCTCTTTTTTGGGGCTGTTATCTTTGTATGAGGGGCTCCTAAAGTTCTGTTGTTTCTCATACCATTATTGTAGAATATGGATGCAATGTTTGTCCTATAGTCAGTGCAGTCTGCTGCATGGGGGTGGTGGGAACACAGAGCCTGGCCCCCTGCACATAGCCACCTCCAGTGAGGTAGGGAGGTAGAATGTACAGATGGTATGGTAAACAAAACATTAAACCTCCCTTCCCTTGATCACTGTTGATAGTAAATCTCCAGACACCTGTATCATGACACCCTGCTGAAACCCTGCTCTCATAATCAATGAAATGTCTTTGTCCCAAATCCTTATAAGCTGTCCCTTGCCCTCCCTGCCCTTTTGCAGAGCCCTGACTTGTTTTTTCTGGATGTCCACTACCAGGAAAGATCTGTTTGTAAGTCCCAATGAAATCCTCGCCTAACTCTTTGTGTATGTTTTGGTTTTAGGGCAGTGCTGACTCAAGCTCTTCAAAAGCAGGGTTGGCACATCCCAGAAAACATTAACTTTTCCTTAAAAGGACAGATAAAACAAGCACAAAAGTTTAACATGTTTTTAACTTATGGCAAAACCTGTTTCATTTTACTCATAATATCTAGATATTTTTTTTCATACCTAGCATTTGGCTTTAACTTTCTTTAGGTAAATATATTTTGAATTTAAAATCTCTCACATTTCATAAAGATTGTTGGATAAATATTTGTCCTGTTTCTGAAAGTTACATGACAGGCAGATTTTCTTTCTTTCTGTCCTTTTTTTCTTTCCTTTTTTAAGGAAAGAAAATTTATTTCCAACACCACTCTTAATTGAATCTGTGGGACACTGTCCCTGATGCAACAAGGTTAGCCATTCTACACATCTCTCACTCCAACTTTAAATTGCTTTGGGGAGTTGGGGAACAATTACAATTGCTGTTGCACAACAGATATTTACTCTTTTACATCTGTGGAATCTGGCAGCATTTGTTGAACCTGATCTTAATTGAGAATGCTGACATAAATATTAAGGCAATATTAACTGGCTCTTCCAATGGGTGAAAATAATTTATCAGTTTAAAGGTAAGTTCAAAAAAACATGAAACTGTATCTTTCAATCTATAACTGAAAGTCTTATTATAAATATGAAGTTGTCAGATGAATAACTTGAGGCAACACAACTGTGAATTTATTACCAAAATCCATTTATTATTGTTATTATTATTATCTATATAATGCCATTAATCCATACCACTATTTTGACATGCTAACTGACATTTTATTCCAATAATCCTATGAGAAAAGTAAAGCAAATATTTTTATAACTATCTTACAAATGAGAAAGCTGAGGCTCTAAATTAGAGCCCCGAATTTTGATCCTAATTCCCAACAGTGTTTCACTGTTCTAAATCACCTGTTTAAAATGCATATTTGGTTTTCTTACATTGATTAAACTGGTGATCCTCTGTATAAAATGTCATCTTTCTAGTACTAACTGAAAGATATTAATTATTATTATTATTTTCAACTCAGAGTCTGCGGCAAATGAACAACTGGGGCATATTAAAGTTCTCCTGATTATGGGATTAAAAAATAATGTACAGGGAAATTGCTTAAAAGTCTCAAAAAGTTAAGTATTTATCTAACCAACAAAACCCAAGTATCATGTGAAGCCACTGTGCTAGACAATAATTATAGAGGGATGAGCAAGACAGACCAGATCCTTCCCCAGGCCTCTTGCTATCTCACAAAATGCAAGATCAGCAGCTTAAGGTGCTGGGAGCAGAACAAAACAAAGGTATCTGGGAAGGCCTGATTCAAGGTGGGTATGAGTTGTTGAGGGGATTCCTGCCTGGGAAGGGAAAACTTGGAGCAGGTTGCCTGGAGGAGCAGTTTAGGTGGCCTAAGCTACATGGAATTACAGTTCCCTGGGAAGGGAGCCAATGGACTCTCCGGGCCTGGATCCAAAGGGGTTGGACCTGAAACACTGTTACATTTCCAAGTAAGTTGATGTGTTTTTACCTTTCTTCTGTTCACATTCATGACCAGGATCCCTTATCTAAGGCATCTGCTGACCAATTTCTGGACCACACTCAGGGATAACTTTTATGACTTATAGTCCAATGTAATTGGAATGTGTGTAGAATCATTTCACAGGAAGTGGAGTTTTCTCAGGTACATGATTGACTCCCACAGCGCAGAGCCTTCCTCCATCATAGGAAGTACCGAAGCCTTAAGACTAAGATATTCTCCTTGTACACTGTTAACTGAGTACAGTCAAGTCTTGTCTTTATGAGCTCCCTTTATATATGGCACTTGCTGACTCTTCTCTGTTGTTGGCATATGATTTCTATGCAGGCTTTAATACCACCAGTTAGGCAAGGAGGCAGTGGAAAGAGCATGGGCTTTGGGTCTTGCCTTTGCCCATTATTAGTCATGTAACCTCAGCCAAGCTAACTGGATTTCAAGATGAATATCTAACACATAAAAGCCTGCAATAAAAGCTGTTTGAATAAATGAAAATGAAGGGTTTTGTAGGTACTTCAGATCTTAAATTGGAAAATAAAAACTGAAAATCCCTTGAAGTTCAATTTTGTCATCTCTGAGATATGGATCCAATATTCCCTCAATTGTCTCTCTCATCTAAGTCAAATGGATTTTATTCTTTAAATGATTTTTTTCTGTATTAAGAATCCCTGCTGGCTTCTGACTTGAGGCATTATATCCTGTAGAGAAAGTTTTTCTATCTATTATCACATGAGGAACTGAATAAAAGAGTGGAGTAGTGTGTCTGCTGACATTTATTTTCAAAACTGTTAGCCCACAGGAACCCTAGACTTTTAATTTTGGTTAACCTGAAAATAGGTGGTGATTTGGGAAACTTGAATATTCATGTACCAGTCGACTTAATGATGACCTCATTAATCTAAATGTTTTAATTCCCTATGTGACTTTTCTGCTCATAAAATCTGTATTGTACGATGCTATGTTTAGAGGGGAGCCTAAGTCACGGGGTTTAAACACTCACCCCTGTTTGGTGCTTTCTAAAGTGGGCCTCTTCCCCACAAAAAGAACTGTCCATTTTGGCTTGACTTTTCAACCTTTACCTACACCTCCTTTATTTATCTTCCCAGATGTGCTTGTCCGACACTCCTCCATAGAAACTTCCTTCTCCAAATAGGAAGAAACGTCAATCTGTTTACTACTTAATTTTGCTCATTCTGCTCTCCACTCTGAGATACCTCCCCTCCTCTCTTCTCTTTTGCACCTGTCTAATCCTTTCTTTACCTCCAGATTGAGCCTAAGTCAAAAACTGTTCCTGAACTCTCTGTTGATTTGTTTACTTTTCACTAAATTGTTTCTAGGAATACAGATGAGTCACATAAAGAATTATATTCTATATCAAATTGTTCTACATGTAGTTTTCCTGTTTCCCCCACAAAATTGTGAACTTTGTCATGGCAGACATCTTGCTTCTTTTCTTACTTTGTTTGGAGTGGGACTGGATCTGAGGTAGGGTATCAGTAATATCCCATGTAGGGGGTCTAACAAAATTTATCTTACTTTAGTAAAGCTTGATTTTCAATAATAGTTTTTTCTGAAAGGTACTGAACAATGAGATGTGACCCTGATATTTGAGGTAAAACACAAAATAAGTATGTTCTTGGTCATTTTACAGGTTTTTAAGCTAGTCCATACAATAAAGCAAAAGACAAACCATTGAGGTAAAAAATGTCCAGATTATCCACCCACTCGTTACAGGTAAACTAAGGTCTTGCTACTCAAAGTGTGGCCCCATTTTCAATAGATCCAGCATCACTTGGAAGCTTAAAAGAAATGCAGGCTCACAGACCCTGCCCTAGAATTTGGAGTTTGGCAATATCCCTATGTGATATTTGCATTTGAAATTTTGAAAGACTGAAATAATTGATTCATTTCATTATTCCTCCAAGGCCAACTTTCTAGATATTCTTTACAGGGAAGACAAAGTACAATAATTTATGGTGCTGTAGCCCTAAAGAGCTCTAGAATTTGTTGGCAAAGATCTGAGCTTCAAGATCCCCTTTACACCTATAGGCTAGATAACCTTGGCTGTATACTGTCTTTCAAATTTGAAAAATAAATGAGGATTAAAAAGAATAATTGATTTGTATTATTTGGTAAATTTAATGCAGAAAGCATAAGATGCTATACATATATACACACACTTAATATGATTACTCTTTTCTCAGATTGACTTAAATACATTATCAAGAATTACTCTGAAAGTATGGAATAAAGCAAGTGAAAAGGGACTACATACCATTCTCCAGATTGCCCATCATATACCTGCTGTGATTTTACCCCAAGAAACATAAATATTAAGACTGAGCTGTTTGTACAAAAACACAAATAATTATGCCTTTGAACAGACATTAAATCGTAGTATAGTTCAATTCAAATATCAAACTTCTAAGTTAATTATGAAGTCAGAGTTCCAGTCCTTGCTGAGTTGCCTTTTGCCTTCACCATTGCCCATTGATGACTTAAAGTCAGGCCTATAGTCTGTAACATTCCAGGGTTTTAGAAACCTCAACTCAAGACTGTGCTATGGACAACAGGAAAGATTACTTCTGAATTTGTTTCTGATTGTATCTTGACCTCCATACATTATCAATGGGGCACAGAAACTCTCAACTTCCTAATATCAGTGTACTCTCCCCACAGATATTGCTGCAGGTAACCAAATGACAGTTTCTAAGCAAACATTCCTACTATTCACTTTACACTAATATTTATTCAAGACATCTGTTACATTTGTCACTTCACAGTGAAAATTTTATTGAAGGTGTTCTTTGCCCGACGGAGGCTGAGACATGGCTAGTACTAACCAGACATTTGTGGGAGAATTCATTCTTCTGGGTCTTTCTGGCCATCCAAAACTTGAGATCACATTCTTTGCTCTAATTCTTATAATGTATCTAGTGATTCTTACTGGCAACAGTGTTCTCATCATAGCAAGCATCTTTGACGCTCGTCTTCACACCCCCATGTACTTCTTCCTGGGAAACCTCTCTTTCCTGGATATCTGCTATACATCCTCCTCTGTTCCCTCGACACTGGTGAGCTTAATCTCAAAGAAAAGAAACATTTCCTTCTCTGGATGTGCAGTGCAGATGT
>PVIY010053904.1:0-14464 GCA_004026745.1 Myrmecophaga tridactyla | reverse complement strand
GCTGGGGGGCCTATTTTCAGTAGTCAGAATTTTGTTAATTAAGTCTGCAATTGGAGCTTGGCTGGGCTAAGCTCTTGTTGCTAGTAAATTTGTTTCCTTTCCCCTTGGGGAACCAGCCTACTGTGTCTGTGGGGAAGGGCACCAGTCTCCATGGCTTGGGGGACTAACAGTTCTGTGTGGGGTCTCAGCCAGTCCAGGTTGTCCAGACTGGTGTACACTGTGTGTCCAGCAACTGATGTAGCCCCAGCAATTGTTCTGTACTGTTCCTGGCTATTTATTAGGTACTCTGGAGAACGAACTAAATTCCACACCTCACTAAGCCACCATCTTGCCCCACATCTGCAATTAGGTCTTTGATTTTAGCTCTTTCTTCCTTTTTAATGTAGGCATTTAGGGCAATAAATTTCCCTCTTAGGACTGCTTTTGCTATATCCCGTATGTTTTGACATATTGTTTTCTTATTTTCATTCATCTCAAGATTTTTTTTCATCTCAAGATATTTACTGATTTCTCTTGCAATTTCTCCTTTGACCCACTTATTGCTAAATTGTGTGTTGTTTAACTTCCATATATTTGTGAATTTTCCAATTCTCTGCATGTTATTGATTTCCAGTGTCATTCCATTATGATCAGAGAAAGTGCCTTGTATAATTTCAATCTTTTTAAATTCATTGAAACTTGTTTTGTGACCCAACATGTGGTCTATCCTTGAGAATGATCCATGAGCACTTGAGAAGAACATATATCCTGCTGTTACAACATTCTGAATATGTCTATTAGGTCTAGTTCATTTAGCATATTATTCAAGTTCTCTTTTTATAGATCCTCTGTCTAGATGTTCTATCTATTGATGAGAGTGGTATACTGAAGTATCCAACAACTATTGCAGAGATGTCTATTACTTCCTTTGGTTTTGCTAGTGTTTGCTCTGTGTATTTTGGGCCACCCTGGTTATGTGTATAAATATTTATCTTAATTTATTTTTGGTGGATTGCCCCCTTTATTAACATATAGTGTCCTTCTTTGATTCTTATAACATTTTTGCATTTAAGTCTATTTTGTCCAATGTTAGTATTGCTACCTGTGCTGGTTTGAAAGGATTTATGCACCCTAGAAAAGTCATCTTTTAATCCTAATCAATCTCATGGGAGCAACAGTTTCTTCTAATCCCTATTTAGTACTTCAGGTTGGCAACTTGATTAGGTTATCTCCACAGAGATGTGACTCGATCAATTGTAGGTATTAAACTTGAGTAGATGGAGACATGTCTCCACCCACTCTACTTGAGTCTTGATTAGTTTACTGGAATTCTATAAAAGAGGAGACATTTTGGAGAGAGTGCCTTTTGAGAATGAGGAGAGATCCACAGAACCATGAAAGAATGATGAAAGAACCACAGAATCCACCAGTACGCTGATTTGAAAGGATATATGTCCCCTTAAAAAGCCATGTTTTAATGTAAATCCCATTTCATAAAGGCAGAATAATCCCTATTCAATACCGTATGTTTGAAACTGTAATCAGATCATCTCCCTGGAGATGTGATTAATCAAGAGTGGTTGTTAAGCTGGATTAGGTGACGACATGTCTCCATGCATTTGGGTGGGTCTTGATTAGTTTCTGAAGTCCTACAAAAAGAGGAAACATTTTGGAGAATAAAAGATATTCAGAGAGAGCAGAGCAGAATGACATAGCCACGAGAAGCAGGGTCCACCAGCCAGAGACCTTTGGAGATGAAGAAGAAAATGCCTCCTGGGGAGCTTCATAAAACAGGAAGCCAGGAGAGAAAGCTAGCAGATGACACCATGTTCACCATGTGCCCTTCCAGATGAGAGAGGAACCCTGACCGTGTTCACCATGTGCCTTTCCAAATGAGAGAGAAACTCTGACTGTGTTCACTATGTGCCCTTCCACTTGAGAGAGAGACCCTGAACTTCATCAATCTTCTTGAACCAAGGTATCTTTCCCTGGATGCCTTAGATTGGACATTTCTATAGACCGGTCTTAACTGGGACATTTTCTTAGCCTTAGAACTGTAAACTAGTAACTTATTAAATTCCCCTTTTTAAAAGCCATTCTGTTTCTTGTATATTGCATTCTGGCAGCTAGAAAACTAGAACAACCAGCCAGAGACCTTTGGAGATGAAGAAGGAGAAGGCTGCTGGGGAGCTTCATGAAGCAAGAAGCCTGGAGAGGAAGCTAGTAGATATTGCCATGTTTGCCACATGCCTTCCAGCTGAGAGAGAAACTCTGAACTTCATTGGATTTTCTTGAGTGAAGGTAACCTCTTACTGGTGCTTTAATTTGGACTTTTTTATAGAATTGCTTTAATTGGGACATTTTCTCATCCTTAGGACTATAAATTGGCAACTTGTTGAATTCCTCTTTTGGAAGCCGTTCTGTTTCTGGTGTGTTGCATTCCAGAAGCTAGCAAACCAGAATAGATTTTGGTACTGGGAGTGGGGTGCTGCTGCAATTTACAAATACCAAACATGTTAGAACGTTTTTTTAAATGGATGAAGGGAAGAATCTGGAGGAGTTGTGAGTAGCTTGATAGAGAAGGCCTCGAATGTTTTGAAGAAACATTAGTAGAAATTAGTTAGTAGAAATGTGGACTTATCAGACACTTCTGATAAGGCCTTAAACAGAAATGAGGCACATGTTATTATAAACTGGGATGAAGGTGAGCCTTGTTTTAAAATGGCAGATAATCTGGGAAAATTGACTAGTGGCTTTGGCTGGAAGGCAGATTTTAAAAGCCACAAACTTGGATATTTAGCAGGAGAGATCTCCAAATTAAATGTGGAAAGTACAGCCTGGTTTCTCCTCCCAGTTTACAGTGAATTGCGACAGGAAAGAGATAAGCTGAGAACTGAACTCTTGGGTGCAAAGAAATCAGAAATTGATGCTCTGGAAAATTCTGGGCTTCCAGAAGGGGAGACCCCAGAGAGCAGTGTCCCACGGGAGGATGTGACCAAATGTGGAACCAGTCAGCCATTTCAGAGAAATCCAGGATTGGACATGGAGTTATCCAGGAAAGATTTGTGGAAACTCCTCATATCTGATGGGTATGATCCAAGGCTACTGCATAGAAAGCCAACAAGAGTGCTGTGGGAACTATATAAAGAGAACCACTTCCAGTCAGGACTGAGAGGGACAGACGAGACACATTGGAGGAAAAAATAATTTCAGAGGCAGAACCATGGAGGCTGAGGTCTGAAGTCAAGTAGCCTTGAGCCAGAAGAGTGGACCCACCCAATCATATGGAGAGGGTGAGTTTGCCCCGAAGACAGAGGATGGGCCTTCCACCTCATTGCAGTGAAAGAGTCATGCAGCCTCAGGCCTTGGAGAGGGTGGAGCACATTCCTTGGGGATTGGGGAGAGCCTAGCTGCCACCACATGGTGGGGTTGAGTGTGTGCCCTGGAGATGGCAGAAAGTCTGGGTGCAGCCCTGATGCTTGGAGAGGGTGTTGCTGAGAAGAAGGTGGTCTCCCCAATATCTCCCAAGGTTGCATTTGAAGAGAGGCGGGCTGCTGCTTAGGTCCTTGGATAGGGTGGGACTGCTGCTTTCTAAAACCCTGAAGATAAATGACTCTCAGACTTTGAAATCTAATGGACTTTGCCCTGCAGGTTTTGAAATTTGCTTGGGTTCAGTGACCCCTGTGTTCCTTCCAATTTCTCTCTATGGAAATGGCTATATGTATCCTATGACTGTTCCTCCTTTGTATGTTGGCAGTAAACAACTTGCTCTGAGTTTTACATATCCAGAACCAGAGAAGAATTTTGCCTTAGGACAGAACATGGCTGTAACTAACTTTGGTGAGACTTTGTACTGGTTTTAACCTTGTATTGTATTTGTAATGTTACTGGAATGGTTTAAGGTTCTCTGATATTGTTATGGAATGAATGTATTTTTGTATACGGAAAAAACATGTCTTTTTTTAGAGTACAGAGGGTGGAATGTGCTGGTTTGAAACGATTTATGTACCCTAGAAAAGCCATGTTTTAATCCTAATCAATCATGGGAGCAACTGTTTCTTCTAATCCCTATTCAGTACTATAGGTTGGAAACTTGATTAGGTTACCTCCACAGAGATGTGACTCAATCAATTGCGTGTATTAAACTTGAGTAGATGGAGACATGTCTCCACCTATTCTACTTGAGTCTTGATTAGTTTACTGGAATCCTATAAAAGAGGAGACATTTTGGAGAGAGTGCTTTTTGAGAATGAGGAGAAAGCTGCAGTACCATGACAGAATGACGAGAGAACCACAGAGTCCACCAGCCAGCAACCTTTGGAGATGAAGAAGGAGAAAGCTGCCAGGGAGCTTCATGAAGCAAGAAGCCTGGAGAGGATGCTGGTAGACAACTCCATGTTTGCCACATGACGTTCCAGCTAAGAGAGAAGCCCGGAACTTCATCAGCCTTTCTTGAGTGAAGGCAATCTCTTACTGGTGCTTTAATTTGGACACTTTTAAAGACTTGCTTTAATTGGGACATTTTCTTGGCCTTAGAACTGTAAACTGATAACTTGTTGAATTCCCTTTTTTCGGGAACTGTTCCATTTCTAGTGTGCTGCATTCCAGCATCTAGCAAACTAGAACACTACCCCAGCTCTTTTTTTATTACTGCTTGGAAAACCTTTTTCCAACCTTTCACTTTCAACCTATTTGTGTCCTTGGTCTAAGATGAGTCTCCTGTAGATAGCATTTAGATGCACCATATTTTTCTTATACATTCTCCCAATCTGTATCTTTTGATTGGGGAGTTTAGCCCATTAATATTCAGTGTTATTACTGTAAAAGCAGTACTTACTTTGACCGTTTTATCCTTTGACTTCTATATGCCATATCTCATTTTTGTCTCTCTTTTTACACTCTTAGTTACCCTTGCTGATTGTCCTCATTTGTACACCCTCCCCCAAGCCTCTCTCTCCTGTCTTTTCACTCAGTCACAGAACTCCCTTTAGTATTTCTTGTAGAGAAGTTCTCTTATAAGTGAACTTCCTCAGTTTCTGTTTATCTATAATATTTTAAACTCCTCTCATTTTTGAAGGACAATTTTGCCATAAAAAGAATTCTCTTTTTTTGCATGGGCAGGTACCGGGAATCAAACCCGGGTCTCTGGCATGGCAGGTGAGAACTCTGCCTGCTGAGCCACCATGGCCTGCCTGATAAAGAATTTTTATAGGAGTTTTTCTCTTTCAGTAACTTAAATATATCATCCTACTGCCTTATCACCCTCATGGTCTCTGGTGAGAAATTATCACTTAGTCTCATTGAGCATCCTTTGTATGTGATATATTGCTTTTCTCTTGCGACTTTCAGAATTCTCACTTTAACTGTGGCAGTTGACAATCTGATTAGTATGTGTCTTGGAGTAGGTCTATTCAGATTTATCCTATTTGGAGTAGGTTGCACTTCTTAAGATATGTATATTTATGTCTTTCGCAAGATTTGAGAAGTTGTTGGCCAGTATTCCCTCAAATATTCTTTCTGCCCTTTATCCCTTCTCTTCTTCTGCAACACCCATGACATGTATGTTTGTGCACACTGTGCTGTCATTCAATTCTCTGAGACCCTGCTCAATTTTTTTTATTCTTTTCTCTATCTCTCTTTTGTCTGTTTCATTTCAGATTTTCTGTCATTTGAGTCACTAATCCTTTCTTCTGCTTGTTTAAATCTACTGTTGTATACTTCTAGTGTATTTTTAATTTCATCTATTGTGCCCTTCGTTCTCATAAGTTCTGTTGTTTTTCTTTGAAAGCTTTAATTCTTCTTTATGCTTCATAAGTGTCTTCTTAATGTTCTTTACCTCTTTAGCCATCTTTTCTTTTATTTCCTTGAACTGATTAGGGAGATTTGTCTGAACATCCTTGATGAGTTGTTCCAAATTCTGTGTCACCTCTGACTTTTTAATTTGCTCCTTTCTCTGGGCCATATCTTCCTGTTTCTTAGTATGGCTTATAATTTTTGCTGATATCTGGGCATCTGATTATCTTGATGAGATCATTCTTAAGATCAGTTTCTCTCTCTTGTCTAGTTGCTGTTGATTGGATTTGTGTTAAGGTTCTTCTTTGTCACTTGGTTCATCACTATTTCATAGCCAAAACAGGGCCAGTAACCCACACTGGGGGTGCAGACCAGTTCCAAAGGGCCCTAGGGAGAGGATCAGGAAAGATGCCAAAAAGAAGCTTGCACTTTCCTGCATGCCTAGACGCCATTCTTCAGCAACCTAGTCCCCACTGCCCTAAGAGATAGTATAATTTTAGCCTCTGGTGGCTCTGTCTCTAATGTGGGTTGAAACAATGGCATGGCAGTCCCAGACAGGGTAAAACAGAGGGACCCAGCAGTTTAAATTCATTAACCAATGACTGGATAAGTACTGGGCTATGTCTCGCTCTGTTTTGGGGGGTGGAAGGTAATTCTGCAACCTTCCCAGGCCACAGTAGCCACCAGGCAGGGACCAGGCTGACCTGAAGTTGCTTAAAGAACCTTGAGCATGGCGGAGGGGTGCCAGGAGCTGGGATGAGCCCCAAAAATATTTGTTTCAGACAGTTTATGCCTGTCCAGTAGCTGTTTTGGGGAAGAGTGGTAAACCCTGCAACTTCTTATTCTGCCATCTTCCCTGAAGAGTATAATAAATATCTTTAAATTAAAAAGCCCAAAAGACAGAGGCCCTGATACTGACAAGCTTATTTTTCCTGTTCTCCTGTATACAGTACAAATACCCAATGAGAAAAACTGTTGTCAAAACTTTAGGAGCAAACCCAAAGACTGTTTCCCTAGAAAGAAAATTAAGAATCCAGACTAAGGCTTATCCAAAGAAGGACATGAATCAAGATACTCCTCTTTGATCTGGTAAAACCCGGGAAGCGGGTGCTGCGACGGTGGCTCAGTAACATAAGTCTCGCTTGCCATGCTGGAGACTGGGTTTGATTCCTGGTGCCTGCCCATGCCAAAAAAAAATTTAAAACCTGGGAAGCAATTTTCTCCTCTGCCAAACCACTGCCCTTACGCACCCCACCCACGCCTCTGGGGTCCCATCCTAACTACATTGATAATGCTTTTCTGCAACATCCCAGCACCTGGGCCAAGTGATACCCTTTTCTTTCTACTTAATTTCTTGTTGCAGCTGCTCATCCCATGGGCTTTCCCTTTCTTACCCACAACCATGCCTCACTTCAGAAGGTCCCTCTGACTCTCTAGGCAACACTTTCAGACCCTGATCAGAGACACTAGTGTGGACAGACACACACGAATAAGCCATTGGATTCCTCCCATGGGTACTGCCCGAACATTGCTGGTACACAGAGACACTCTCATGGCATTCTTGTCTCTCCCCAAGGTTTCTGTCTCCTAATATTCATTAGAAGTGGTCATTTCTTGCTCCTGATTGCAATTGTCACTGTAAATCTTCTATTCCTAATGGAAACTATATAAGCATTTGTTTAGGTTTGTTGGTTTTTTAATCCTCCCATTCAAGATGGACACTTATAAATAAATGAACATTCAGTAACTTACTAAATACATCTCCTCTAGATCAGCTATCTTCATACTTCTCCACCTCAAGCAGGTCTCATTAAATATTGAAATGTTACTGATGGTCTGTTTTACTGCAGAGGGGAAAAAGAATGAGAAATCAGTTTATGCCCTATACAAAAAGATCACTTTTTGAAATAACTGAAACTATTGAACTGTAATCCAGTAGCCTTAATGCTTGAAGACAATTGTATAACTATGTAGCTTTTACAGTGTGACCATGTGATTGTGAAAGCCTTGTGGCCGATACTTCCTTTATCCAGCATATGGACAGATGAGTAAAAATAAGGACAATAAGAAAATTAATAATAGGGGGGATAAGGGGTATGAGATGTTTTGGGGGTTCTTATTTATTTTTATTTTTATTTTTATTCTTTTTTGGGGGGAAGTACTGACAATGTTCAAAAATTGATTGTGGTGATAAATGTACAACTATAAAGATGATACTGTGAATCACTGATTCTACACTTTGGATGATCATATGGTATGTGAATATATCTCAATAAAATTTCATTAAAGATATTATTTTTAAATTGAAGCATTTTTAAGGATATACATTTGCAGAGGATGAGCTCAGTAATATTTTAATTTAGAAATTAGTGATAGCAATTGAAGAAACACAACTTTTATCAGACTTGATGTAAGATATAAGATCATAAAGATACTCAAGCAGAGAACTGATCTTAAAAGTTATCTAAATGTATTTACTTCAAACTCCCTTGATTTACTAACCTAAAATAGCAAGGCATCATCTGAGGTCTTGGTCACCCTCATTTATAAAAATGAACACTGGCTTGAAATTCTGGGTTAAAAGCAACATGTCAGCAGAAAATTGCTCCCTGAGGAACTGAAAATATCTCAAGCAGTCAGGATTTTCATGATAAAAAAGAGGGGGACTTCCTTACTTCCTTTTGGTTTGGGCTTCCTCATCTCTTCCCATCAAAGCATTTCTTGGCCTCTACTCAGAATCATGGTAATAAACCACAAGATAATTCAGATCTGGTACAGTTTAGTGTGAGAGGCATAACCCCAAGCTTTTTAAAATAAAGACTATGTTGGGGATTGAATCACATACTCCATAAAAGACAAGTTCAAATCTTAATCTCATCCATTGTGTGGTGTTTGTCATAGAAGTCCTGGCAAACAAATACAGACTACTTATTCAAATCTCTAATATCAAGGGTTACTGTCTTCAACAATCAACCCAGTATCTAATCTGGAAATGATAAAGCAGACTTGTTAGGAAGGTCCAAAAGAATATTATGATGATTAATAAATTTAATCAGTTATTAAACAACTTCCAAAAACAACTGAAAAAAGGAGAGTACTATGGCAGCCCAGGCTTTATTGTATAACCTCCTGGGATGACAGGTTCTGGTGACAAGGGAACGTATGAATGGAGCCAAGCTGGTAGATGTGACCTGTGTCTATGGATCAGGCAACCTGGCACAGAGAAAACCTGTTATACAGGTCCCAAATTACATATCAGATATTGTAAGACAGAGCAGATAAGAAAGTATAGGTGATACAGGATAATGCAACTCCACTACTGGCTAGAGAAGATGGTTTTAGAGATTAGTAGTAGTGGTCTAAGGAACACTACATCTATGAAACCTTCAAGAAACAAATAATTCCCATACCATTTGAACAATACCATACCATTCAAAAAAGGTGAGAAGTTTTCCAGCTCACTCAATATTACTAGATAATCCACAACAATCAGCCTATACAAAGATGGCACAGCCAGTCACTAAACACACTATGTCAATCTCACTGGTTAATATGAAGACAAAAATCCTAAATAAAATATTATCAAGAAGAAATCAACAATACATTCAAAGAGCAATAAACTATAACCAAGGAAGATTTATTCCAGCAATGCACAGATGGCCATTATAGGGAAAGCTATTATTAGACCAAAGGAATAAAGCCATTTGGTTACTTTGATAATGAAAATGCTTGATACATTTAATATACATTCCTGATTTTAAATTGTAGTAAACTAGGAACAGAATGTACCTTCCTTAATTTGATAAAGTATTTATTAGAAATCACAATAATTAATGGGAAAACAATGAAGTAATTTCTAGTAAAGTTAATAAAAATACCAGAATATATGATCTCACTGGTATTATTTACCATTAGTCAGGAGATTCTAGAGAATACGGGGAAAGGCAAGAAAAAAAAAGGTTATATGTATCAGAATGGGAACAAACAATCATGATCTCCAAATGATGTAACTGCCAGTACATCTGAAAAAATCAACTGAAAAAGTATGAAATTGTTTCAAAACATTGGAAAAACAAATAAAAATAATAGGAGCTTGGTAAAGTGCACCCAATACAAGAACAGCATACAAAAATTAAGTTATCTATATATCTTCAAGAACAAGTATGGTTGGCTGAATAATGCCCCCTCCCCAAGATGGCCACGTCCCAATCTCAAGGACGTGTGAATATGTCACCTTACATGGCAAAAGGACTTTGCAGATGTGATTAAATGAAGTATCTTGAGATGACAAAATATATGTCCTGAATGATCTGAATGGTACTAGTATAATCACAAAGGGTCCTTATAAGAGGAAGGCAGGAGGATAAGAAGTAGAGAGAGAAGATGTAAGGACAGAAGCAGAGGTTGGACTGATGTGCTTTGTAGACAGAGGAGGGGCCACAAGCAAAAGACAAGGAGACAGATTCTTCCCTAGAGCCCCCAGAAGAAATGCCACACCCTGATTTTAGCCTTGTGAAACTGATTCCAGACTTCTAACCTTCAGAACTGTAAGCTTTTAAAAATGTGCTATTTTAAGCCACTAAGTTTATGGTAATGTGTTACAGAAGCAATAGGAAACTAATACAAGTAACAAAATACAATAGGAAAATATGGTGATTTGAAGCTTAATTACCCCCAGAAAAATATGTTCTTAGACTTAATCTATTCCTGTGGGTATGAACCCACTGTAAGTAGGACCTTTTGATGAGGTTACTTCAGTTAAGGTGTGGCCCAGCTGAATCAGGATGGGTCTTAATCCTGTTACTGGAGTCTTTTACAAATTGAATGAAATTAAGACAGAGAGAAAGAAAAACACAGGAAGCCAAGAAGCAGAAATTCAATGGAACTGCGGAGGAGGAAGCGACCAGGAAATGCTGCCATGTGCCTTACCAATGTGACACGCTAAGGATCAAAGGTTGCCAGCAGCAAGCTCCAGAACACCAGTCTTCTGGGAGAAAGCATCACCTTATGACTTGATTTGGAATTCATTTTAGCCTCAAAATTGTAAGCTAATAACTTCCCATTGTTTAACCTGACCCATTTCGTGATACTTGCTTGAGCAGCTTAGAAAACTAAAGCAGAAAACAAAAAGATCCCTATTCCCAAGAGTAGAAAGCATCAACTTCAAATACCTAGAAATAAATTTAACTAGAAATACCCAAAACTTACAAGAAAATTGAAAGAAAAAAATTCTGAAAGACAAAAGAGGATGAATACAGAGAGAAATGCCATTTTCTGTTCAGAAAGACTCAAAAGTGAAAAAGTCAATCATTTCCAAATAATGTATAAATGCACTATACTTCCGATGGCAATTACAGGAGACCTTTTGGGGACTTGCTAAATTCACTCATTCATTTAGTGAATATTTAGAAAGTTCTTACTTACCACAACAGGCTTGCTTCAGGGGCTAAGAATAAAGTGCTGAGAAAACAAGGTCCTCACGGACTTTATATGTCAAAGAGAGAGGCAAAAAAAATAAACAAGTAAATAAATAATATAATTCTGCGTAGTGGTAAGAACTATGAAGAAAAGCATTGTATGAGAATAGGAAGTGAGGAGGGGGTGAAATTTTAGGGAGGGTGGTCAGGGAAGGCGTCTCAGCGGAGGTGATGTGTAAGAAGAAAACTGAAGGCTGGGAGCAAATGAGCCAGCAAGGTCTGCAGAGAGAGTGGTCAGACAGCGGGAGCCACATGGCCAAAATCCCAGAGGCAGGATACAGCATGGCACACTCAATGAAAAGAGAAAATAAATATATACTGCTAAAATTCTTTGAGATGATTAAGAAGAATAACGAGGAAAAAAATGGAAAGAAAAATATTGAAAGGATATAAAAGCCAGAGCAGCGTTTCTCAACCGTTTTTTCGTGTTGGCCTCCCCAACAAGGAACGTTTTTAGACATTTTTTTCCCAATCATATTTCCTCCTATTAAATTTTAGTACCTTGTACATGCTGTATGTCTGTTCATGTTTATATACCTGTGTTTTATACATAAAAAGAGTAATTTTTTTTCACCCCTCAAGAACCAATTTTTGTACCTTTGGGGGCAACTTTATCCCCCTAGGGATAGCACCCCCATTGAGAATACTAGAATAATGAAATAGTGTGTACTAGCAAAGGAATAAACAAATAGATCAATGGAACAGAGTAGAATCCAGAAACAGACCTATCTATACACGAGTATTTAGTAAATGACAAGAGTAGATTTTCAAATAAGTGGGAATAAATTAAGTTGAGAAATAATCATCCGAATGCATAAAATATTAGATTCCCACCTTGACATGGCAGGCAAAAATGACTCCAGCTGGATCAAATATTTAAATCTAACAATATTTTTAAAATGTGAGAAAAGTGCATCTGAGAATCAACAAATCATCACATACACATAGTCACAGCAGCACTGGCTGTAATAACAATAACTTGGGGGAGAAAGAAACTAAGTATTCATCCAGTGGATAAGTTAATAAATGAATATACCTTCATACAATGAATACCATGCTTCCCTCAAGGAGAATGAGATGGCATTATATAAATTGGTTTCGAAGTATGGTCAGAGAATATTGTAAAGTAAAATTTTTAAAAAGCACTAAATGAATAATGGTACATACACATCATTTTTGGTTAAGTGTACATACATATGCGCACCTGACATAACAGCCTTGATGGGTCTGCAACTCCCTCTGCTCACAGGAAATGACTCACTGGTAATGCAGTGAGTCATTTGAGTCACTGGTAATCTTGGTCCGGGAGTGACATCCTCCCCTAAAGATCCCCATTGGAGGACAACTCATCCTCACCCCCTTGCAGCCATGCTCCCTGACCCTCTGCTATGAAAGGTACTCGCTCTTGTCCTTCAAACAATCTTCCTCCTCTGCTTCATTTTTAGTGGCCACTCTGTCTTCTCTCTCGCTCTCCTTTCCCCACCCACAGGATTTATCTAATCTAGAATCATAATGGTGAAAAGCCAGACCTGCAAGAATGCCTCAGAAAAGAGATAATCTGACTCTTAATTCAGTGATTTATTTAAATTTGTTTAAAATTTATTCTTTAAAATTTTGTTTCTGCTTCATCAACGTGGGCTGAGCCCCTCAGAGGAAAATCAATGTTTGCTTTCTGTGCTCCCCCAGTACCCTTCTGTACCACAAGCACCCTTTATTCACAGCATATTAATGATCCTTCAATGGGTCTATGAACCCATTGAACTGAGAACTCCTCAAAGGAGAAACTATGTCCTGCTCACCTTTGCATTCTGAGGGTCCAGGACAGTGACAGTCACAGCATTTCTGATTGTTTAAACATAAACAATCAACAATAAGGGGAAAGGTAAGCAATTGAAATGATATTAACCCAGAGGTACTATACTTACTCTAAATAAAACATGGTCTCTGCCCTAACATGCGTTTAATCTACGACAGGAGTGTCACCCTGTATAAGCATAACAAAAATGCAAGGGAACATACAATGAATGTCATAAGATAAATTCAAGTAATAGTTAACATTTGGTAGATAATTATTGTGTGTCAGATATCTTGCTGGTTCTCCATATACATTAGCTCATTTATTTCTCATAAAAAACTCATGATGTTATGTATTACTACTCCATGTTTACAGTTATTCATATTTTTACAGTTAAGATAACTGTGGCACAAAGAAATTAAGTAATTTACCCAAAGGCACAGAGAAAGTAAGTGGAAAGTCTGAGATTTGAATTTCTATAGTTAGATTCCAGAGTAACTGTACCAGACTACTACCTATACTTCCTCCTCAAATGGAGTATGGGAATTTAAAAAAAGAAAATTTACATTTAGCTGGGGGATGATCATAGAATAAGAGAAGATGTGAACTGAAGAAAAGAATGGAGGGGGTTCTAGATGGAAAAAATGGCATGAACAAAGGCATGGAGGTGGAAAAGTTAGCAATTAAAAGTATGGTATAGAGTTGCAGTCAGTCCCAGGATAATGGTGTCCCCTAAACCCAAATCTCTCAAAATAGTCTTCAAAAGATCTTCAGATTAACACGAAGAACAAATAAAACAACATAAAACCCTGCCGTCATCATAACTAGGAGACAGTACTTTAAATCACTTTTAAATAGAAAAATAAAAACCAAATTCCAGCAAAGCTATCTCTCAATCTCCCCAAGTCTTTAAAGAGAGTGAGAGAGTTCCAGGACAGCTGGGTGAAAGGGTGAGGGAAACAAAAAGCCCAAGAGGGAGCTAGAATCACTCTCAGAAAACAAAATTCCATTTTTAGCGTGAAAATACTGAAAAAGAGACCTTGTATACCAGAGTGCTGACTAAAAGAAAGGGTAAAAAGTCTGAGACTTGACAGCAGTGTGAGAAAAGTAACTGCTCCTGAGAAAGAAGAAGATTAAAAGGAAGGAACAGGTACCCTTTGTGGACAAGATGGTTAATGGAAAAAGAAGCAAAGGGGAAATGTAAGATCCTGCAAGGCTAAAGAAAACCCAAAAATTGAAGAATAGAATCCATCCCCACTCCCATCCAAAGAATCTAAATGCTGAAAGTGCCCACTGGGTACCTAAGAAAGCTGACCCAGAACAATCAATTTCAAGACATCTAATTAAAACTATTAGACTTTAAAGATAAAGTCCTCAGGGGTGAGTGTATATATATATATATATATATATATATATATAT
>PVIY010053903.1:0-14483 GCA_004026745.1 Myrmecophaga tridactyla | reverse complement strand
TCCCTGCAGTGCTACAACTCAGCAGACCTGTGCACCAGGCCGATATGCCACCACTGTTTACAAGGAAGCCAAGGCAGAGACCATGGACAGCCCCACCTCACCTGGAACTTTTTTCTCCACATTGGGAATGGTTGTTTGTTACTTATTGAGGATTTCTGACTCAAATAGAAAGATTGCTTTTTTGGGCGGCTGCCGTGGCTCAGCAGGCAGAGCTCCGACCTGCCGTGCTGGAGGTCTGGAGTTCGATCCCTGGTGCCTCCTGCCCATATGCAAATTAAAAAAAAAAAGATTGCTTTTTTAAAAAGTCCTTTGAAAAACCAGGAACATAACGTATAAAGCTGTGGAAAACAGTCTTCACATGATCAGTCCCAAGAACATCTGTGAATTTTGTTTTAGGTAAAATTTAGAAACTTTGTCTCCATCCTTTCAAAAGGAACCTAAAATGTTAGGCTGAGATAGATGTTTAAAGTAGAAAATGGAGACTTGTATTCTCATCAACAAACAGAGTATGGTTTTTTTCCTATCTTTTCTACTTCAAACTCCTTCATCTGATATTTAAAATGTATTTATGTTGAGTCATTTCTTTCTCTTTTGCTGGTGAACCAGATCATGAAATGATTTTGCAGATGCAGTAGCATTACGTTCAGTTTCTTTTTTTGTATATATCAGATAAGAAGCCTGCAAATGGAAGTAAGTTCACCTCACATCCTTTGTTTAGTGATGGCAGTGATGTTGTCTTTTTATCACTAGTACAACATTTATTAGCTCATAAGCCAGCTTCCAGAGAACCTTAGGGCTTTTTTGATGAAAGATGGCTGTAGTAGAAACAGGGTTAGATTTTGACTGTCAGACCGTCTTTGTCTTTACAAACATTTCTTTCCTTCTTTGTAGGAAATGAAAAAGAGTTTTGGGGAGAGTGCCGTGACTAAGTAGAACTTAATGCACATGTTTGGAATTAGAACTTCTAAATCTGCAATTAGGAGGGCAGAAGAAAAGTTAAGAGGTTCAGCTCGGCTTAAGCCTCTAAATCACCCTCTTTGAACCAAAGCTTATTTCTGGTTAGTGAAAAAAAGTCAGAAATCTAAAGAATAAAAGCATCAGAGGCTGACTTGTGGTAAACCTCATAGTAACAGAAGAGGGAAAAGGCAGCAGTTCCAGAGACTCTTCTGTCTCCTCATAGACAAACTTTGCTAACCATATCCTCCACATACTCACTCATTGTTATCTGTTCAGCAGGTTTTCCTGTAACAGGTAGAGATCAGTGGAGACAGTTGCACCAAAGTTATTATGGCCTAAGAAGAAGTCTACTAAAAATTACATTTTCCAGAATAGAAGTTTTTAAGTATTTTTAAGCATTTATGTCATAGAGAATGAAAATGGAAAGGAGAATATTCCTGGCAGTTTGCATTACTAGTCAAGCAGCAAGGTTTCATCTCATTTATTTTCTCCAGTTCTTAGAAAAATTGAGGAAGTTATTTCATATTTAATGTAATGTTATTTTGTTGTTGTTATGTATGTAACATTACTATTTTATTATATTTATTTATAGATTTTTCATATTATAAAAAGTATTTTCATCAATGATGTTTTTCCTTTAAAGAACCGATAACTTCTTTTTCCAGAGCAATAATGAAATTTCACAGTATGAAAATGGAAGAAATCAATAAAATTATTCGTGATCTTTGGCGAAGTACCTATCGTGGACAAGGTATTTAATAGGGTATCATGAATGCCCTTTCCAATAGGCTTGTCCCAGCTCTTCCCCCATGACTTTTCACTATGCCAGTATGACCTCCCTGGTAATACCATATTTTTGAGAGTTTTCTAAGAATTCTTATCTTAATATCTTGTAGCAAGAAGAATATGCAAAGTTTACTGTTCCAAAGCCTGATAGGACTTACATATTTAGCTGTGGTACACATTATATTTAGCCAATGACATAATAGGTTCTGTTGAAGTACAGATAGGGAAAAGCCAAAGTATGATAAGACCAGTAGGAGGAAATTCTTAATAGAGGAACTAAGACAGTCACAGCTGAGGCTAAAGGTTGGGGCATCTGGTTTGCTTCTGGTTAGGAGACCAGGTCTCCTGAATCCTCCTAGCGAGAGAAATAGTTTCCAGCCCAGCCAGGTTTCCCTGGAAATATCAGCCTCACATGTTCCTATACTTACTTGATAATATTTGTAACTGACAAAAGGCTACAGAGTTTAGGTTCCTCTGAAATCTTCTTTCTGTGACAGATATTGAATACATAGAAATTCGGTCTGATGCTGATGAAAACGTATCAGCTTCTGACAAAAGGCGGAATTACAACTATCGAGTGGTGATGCTAAAGGGAGACACAGCCTTGGATATGCGAGGACGATGCAGTGCCGGACAAAAGGCAGGTATCTTAAGAGCCTAGAGAGCCAGCTGTACACAGGGATTCGAAAGTGAGAAGTCAAGACCAATGCAGTAGAAGCACCCAAGGCTTCTACTGAATGGTGGGAATTTCCTTCTAGCATTCCTTGCTGTCAGGTAGAGTGAATGAGGCTTAGCCACCATCATTATACTCCTAATACTAACCATCATTCCTGCATATCATGTCAGGAAGGCTTTTAGGAGAAGGGCTGGAAATGTTCACATGGGATAGGCTAAATGTAGAACAAGTTCATTGTTTCACAGCACTCCTTATCAGAATAGGTGTACTGTATCATCACTTAGGAGATATACCACTATTTATGTGCCATTAAGAAAGAAAAATACTAATTCTAAGATAAATGCATCCTAATTTCAAAAAAGGTGTGGGGTGCGTTAGGATATGTTCTAGCATCAATGACATACATATTAGTAAACCACGATCCTAGGTTGGAACAGAAAAGGCATTACAATATGTAAGAGTCTGTTAGGGCAAACAGTCTTGATACCCACAGTTTCCACACATTACCCTCTCCCCCCGACTCCCAGCACACTCACATACAGACTCAGGTGCTAGATCATGCTAGATCATGTCTGGCTCCAGGTGAAGCTTTGAGAGAAAAGCCTAAGTAAGATATGGAACACAGCAACAATCAGGAAGACAATGAGGTTTTAAAAGAGTCAAGAAAATAGGACCTGCATCCTTGGGGAAAAAGGCTGGGTCCTTTCAAGTTATCACAGATTCTTGGGCTTTCTCTTTCATATTAAAAGCAGAAGATTATGTCTGATAACACCTATGGATGCTGATTTTCTTACCAAAATTTTTGAAGTGTAGAAATGGATGCCTACATTCTATGAATTATCATGAAAATTTTTCAATTTTTGCTTAAAGAACCACTCAAGGCATATGCTGTCAGGTCAGACACCTGATAACCAATTTAAGGCATCTGCAGATTATTATCTTAGAGTCTGCAAAACTGACAAATTTATGATCTGTATGATCAGCATACCATACTTGCTTTGGTGATTCTTAGTGGTAATTCTGAATGAGAAAATACAGAGTTTAGAACATGTTCTCTTTGGATTAAAAATACTGTTAAATGTACTTTCTAAGCAAAAGTAGATTTCCCCTAGCTACTCTAAATTACAGAAACTAATTAGCAGTAGTTGCCTCCTTGGTCTGAGGAGAGAAGATACAAATGCTTTGGTGAAGGTGCAATAGGAACTTCATTCAGACTCCATTCTACCCAACGCTGGCTTTTTTTTTTTTTAAACTATTATGAAATACTTTCACACAGGACAGCTGCAAGAATAATACATAGAGAACTCTAACATACCCTGGCCCACTTCTAGATACATAGCTCCATCAACTGAAACATTTTACCACATTTGCCATATCATTCTAAACTATTCAGCTTTCCATCCATAGCTCTATGACTGTCCATTTCTGAACACTTGAGTGTAAGTTGTATACATCTTGCTCCTTGAGCACTTACTACTGCCACATACATTTCAAAAAACAAGAATATCCACTTATGTAAACACCTTAAGTGTAGTTACCAAGTTCAAGAAATTTAACATTGGTATAAAACTATAGTTTATATCCTAGTTTTTTCATATGTCCCAATAATGTCCTTTTGAGCCTTTTCTCTCCCCTTGCTAAGTGCCATCCAGGATCATTTATTTCATTTAATTGTCATAATCTCCATCTCTCTTGATACTCTTTGTGTTCATCTGTTGGTTTTCTGATTTCCTTTAATTCTTTGTTCATATTTTCTTTTAACTCTGAGCAGATTTAAGACTTTTTTTTTTTAAGTATATCCCAGCTCTGGTTCTCCTCATTGATGATTCCTAATGCTTGAATCCTCTCCTTTGCCTCAGCCATTGCTTCTTGTTTCTTTTTATTTTTTGTTATCTTTTGTTGAAACCTGAACATTTTAATATATTAATGTGTTATTACTTAAATTGAGACTCTGAGGTATCTGTTCCTTAAGCTTATATCCAGCTAGTGTTATAAGAGCTTTCCTTGAAGGATAGAAACTAACAAAAAAAAAAAAGAAGAAAACCACATTTCCCAGACTTGCAGATTGACTTGTGCTATTCTACTCAAGCCTTCAGAGCTTATCCATATAATAAATTAAAAGAATGTCTGAAAGCCAGAGTGTAGGGGCCTCCCTGATCCTTTCTGCACATGTGGCCCTAGAAATCCCCGTTCACATGGATAGGAATGTCTCTTCTTCCTTAGGAAACAGCTTTCTCATGGTAAGGGCATTGCACTTTATGTCCTATAGCCAGCAATTCCCTGCCTTAAGCAGCAGTTTATGCTCTCGCACAATATTCTGTAGCAGAGTTCTCTGAGCTTTTACACACAGGGTAAGTTCTGGGATGATGGCATCCCTCAAGCCACCACCAGATAGATTGGACCAAACGTACATGTTCACAAGGGTAACTCTGCTCCCTCCAGAACCAGGACCGGGGATCCACACTGGGAGCATGGGTCTGCTCCCTGAGGTAGGTGCCAACCAGGCACCATGGAATCGTACTACTTTTATTAGCCTTTTTCTTGATTTGGTGCTTACCCTGTTAGTACAGTCTTTGATGTTTTCTGGAGCTTTGAGAAAGATGTTTCTGGCAGTTCTTACCAATGGTTTAAAGCTTCTAAGAGAGGATAGAGTCCTGAAGGATCTCACTCCACCATCTTGAAGAGGTTGAGGCCCCAGCATTGGCTTTTTCTGAGGTCTTGGAGGCCTACCATGGCTCTGCATGTTAGTGGGTGTTAGAGATCAAGTTGGCAGCATTGGGATTCAAAGAAAAGAATCAAGTGCCTTTCTCCAAAGAGCCAAGCTATGTGTGTGACTTCTGCAGTCTCTTGGCCTGCCCTAGATATCAGAGACGCTGTAAACTATTCTAAAATCCACCAACTCACCGAGGTTTTCTCATTCACGAATTCAGATTGAGGGAGATTTGCAGTTCACACAAAAGTCATTTATACTCCTCAGAATAAGACTATGCTCTTTATTCTCTGTCCCCTTCAGCTGGGTCTGAGGGTTTAAAATTAGATTTTTATTAAATGAAAATACATGCTTAATGGTTTCAGTTGCTTGGATTCACTACAGGTAAGCATGAATAAAAATCATACTCCTATACTTCTGATACTTTCACCCAAGATTTTTTCTGTCACTCTCAAAACTGTACACACAAACATGTAAGTGTGGGTTAGAGCATGATACATGGTGCCTCTTTTGAATCACAGAACATGGAGATTTTAAAAATGACTGAATGTGAAAAAGGCTCCGGAAAATACAATGTATCCAGGTTGTTTTTTTAACAAATCTCAAATATCAGTAAATAAAACAGCAAGGCCAAGAATTTATAAGGTTGGTAACCTTATACATATTAGAATCATTACTTATAAATTGTAAGGCATTTCTATTTCCAGGCTGTGATTTCAAGTTTTTGTTACAACTGTTAATGATATTTTTCTTGTAGGACCAGCATTGCTTTTTAGCATTTTATTTCATTGCAAGTGATAGGCTGAGATGGGCTTACTCAGTGATAGGTTCAGTGATAGGCTGAGATAACGCAGTTTACCTTCTGGAACAGTTTGAGTCTGGTCACAGTACTGGGCTCTCCTAAACAGAAGAATAGTAATTTACCTAAGCTCAGTGAACCATTTTTCCCTTTTAAAGAGATTTGTCAGGTCCTCAAAGTGGGACGTAAAGAAAAAGAGGTCTGTGCAGCACAACTCAGGTTTGGTACCTTTTTCCAGGTATTAGCCTCACTCATCATTCGCCTAGCCCTGGCTGAAACGTTCTGCTTGAATTGTGGTATCCTTGCCTTAGATGAACCAACAACAAATCTTGACCGAGAAAACATTGAATCTCTTGCACATGCTCTGGTTGAGTAAGTATCTCACTTTTGGGGGCAGGTCATGATAATTTTTAAAGTAAGATAATTCTGTGATGAAAACCCTGATATATCTGAATCCTTCCTTGGGATTTTTTTCATAGTAATTCTTCAGATTCTTTGAAAGGGAACTAGATGGTGAACAGCAGCCCCAGACATCTTCCATCTCCCCAAGTTTGTTCATAAGGAAGGTCACAATGACAGGTTTCTGGCTTTGGTTTGGTTTTCCTATAAAACCTACCAGAAGGACCTTCATGTATAAAGGATTTAACTTGCCCCTGCTAAGACATCTGTTGGAGGTTGCGGTGGGTTTAGAACTGTCTGAATTCCCTAGTTTTTTTACATGTATCAAGCAGTAACTTTTCAGGGATGACAGTGCTTTTATTTAAAAAGCATTAGTGGTTAGGTAGAATCCAGAGAGGGTTAAATTGTTGTCCATACCCTCTACCTGGTTCACCTGTTGCATATACAAAGTTCAGGGATGGGCGGCCCTTGCCTGAGTACTATGTGAGCAAAGAATTGCACTTTCCCTGAGATAGAAAAGTTATTCCTGGCTCCAGATAGACTTTTTCTGGCAGAGAGAATGTTTCCTATCCAGCAGGGTTTGGGCCAGAAGAATTGAGCTACAGAGCTGCCTTTCTCCAGTCATCTTTCAGTAGTCCTGGGTGACCAGCAAGTGAGGGTTAATGCTTTTACACTTAATCTTAGAAAAGGCCGAGAAGTGCTAGGGTTAGTGCTTTTGAAACCCCAAGTACATTCAGCTCCAGGTAAGGGATGAATGAGTGGTCAGTTAAAAGAAAAAGTCTTTCAAGTTTCAGCCTCATGGCTGGCTTCCTTACCCTGTAGATGATGAACAAAAGTTTACTCTACACCCACTCAGGCACCTTGTGTGTCATAGTGGTGATACATCTAGAATTCTGGTGGTGGCAGAATTCTAAGTAGACTCAACTCCCAAGAAAGCAACAGCACCTGCATATGTTATTTCCCTTACTTGTAGTCTATTTTTAATATTTTTTCATTTTATTTTCTTCTAGAGAAACTTGTAACAGGTCAAGAAAATCCCAGGCAAAGAAATAAGTCAGACTGCTAAAGTTGAGCAACTTAGGTATAAAAGTTCAGTAAAACATTTCTAACTGCTGTACTAAGAACTTTGTGATCAAGGAGAGACTAGTTTGTAGTCTTTTTAGTCCCTAAGTCAGACGTAGGTGAGGAGTCTGACTGTGCAGCCCCGCTGTCTGGAGAGGAGATGAATCTCCTTCCTGGCTGGGCTGAAGACCTGGTTCACCCTGCCGCCTCCTCCCGCTTTCTACCAGGCAGCCAGAGGCCCTGACTGACATTCAGGGAAAATCTTGATTGGCACAAGCTTATGTATCTGACAAATAAAAGAAAGGATTATGCTCTTTAGTAATAAAAGGTTCTAAATATATTGTTTCAGGATAATAAAAAGTCGATCACAGCAACGTAACTTCCAGCTTGTGGTAATCACCCATGATGAAGATTTTGTGGAACTTCTAGGGCGTTCTCAATATGTGGAGAAATTCTACAGGATTAAGAAGAACATTGATCAGTGCTCAGAGATTGTAAAATGCAGTGTTAGCTCCCTGGGATCTTATGTTCATTAAATATATGTGAGATTTAAGTGCCATAGAAACACAGTTCCTTAGTTAGGCATCTGCTTATTTCTGGTTTCAATTGAGTCAATAATAAAATATATTCTTAAAAGGCAGCTTTGTGTCTAGAATTTTTAATGTTTGAAAAATTCTAAAATCATGAAGGAAGTTTCAGATGAGATGTGGACTGACTTCCAGAACTTTACACGTATACACACACACCCCGGGCAGCCTCTGTGGGCCTGCAGTACTCAGCAGCAGCAGAGTGGGACCCAGCTTCTCTTCTTCGCTACCTAACACAACTCAAATGACACCCTGGTAGCTGAGGCCAATTACTTCCCATTCACTTCTCAAAGCACTGTTGAAGAGGCTCTCTTCTGCCTTGCATTTATAATTTTGTTATAAAAATCAGTGTTAAATGTTACCCCTGAATTTATTTCCTTGGATGTGTTTCCAAAAACGGAATTATCAGACAGGGTGGGGCAAAATAGCAGTGTAGGAAAGTGCGGAATTTACGTTGTCATCTAGAGCAGCTAGTAAATAGCCAGGTACTATCTGAAACAACTGTTTTGGGGACATCAACAACCAGAAATATTGTACACTAGTCTGGAATGGGTGGCAGGGCCGAGATCACACCAGAGAACTGTGAGTAAAACCCCCAAAAGCCAGAGGCCTGCACCCCTTCCACACTAGCACAGCAAGCTCAAGTCAGAAACAGTTCCTTATGGGAAAAAGAAGATGCCTCGTTTGAGAGCAAGGGAGAGCAAGCCTGCCTAGTTCCAATTGTGGGTTTAATTAACAGATTTGGTCTTCTGAATGCAAGTTCCAAACTCAGATAAACAGAGCAAGGAGGGAAGGAATCCTGAGGTATCCCCTGGCATAGGGGGAGAGAGGGCACAATACAGGACTTTTAGATTCAGTCCAGCTCAGAATACTGGAAAAGGGTTTTACCACCAGGCACATGAAGCCAAGTACCAGCTCTGGCTCTTCACAGGCAAACTTTGGGGCAAGGACCTGCTCTGAAAAGGGATTTTTGTTTGTTTGTTGTTTTGTTTTTTGTTTTTGTTTTTTTTTAGATTATACCATCTTAGTCTTTATTGTCTATCTTTCCTTCTGGTTTCATTTGTGCCCCCAGCCCTCCTCCCTCTTTCATTCTCACATTAGCTTCATTGAGTGTACTAACATTATTGTGCTACAATCAGGTAGTATTGTGCTATCCATATCTGAATTTTTTAATCCATCCTGTTGCACAATCTGTATCCCTTCAGCTCCAATTACCCAATCTCTACCCTATTTCTATCTCCTTATGACCTGTTCCTACAGCATTTGTCCTTTTGTTTCTGGCAAATCTCAACATAATGGTCTCAAGGTCCATCCATGTTACATGCTTCATGACTTTGTTCTGTCTTAGAGCTGCATAATATTCCATCATATGTAGATGTACCGCTGCTTGTTTGGCACTCGTCAGTTGATGGACACTTGGGCTGTTTCCATCTCTTGGCAATTGTAAATAATGCTGCCTATAAACATTGGTGTACAAATGTCCATTTGTGTCCTTGCCCTCATGTCCTCTGAGTAAGATACCTACAATGGTATTGCTGGATCATATGGTAATTCTATACTTAGCTTCCTGAGGAACCGCCAGACTGCCTTCCACAGCAGTTGTACCATTTTACATTCAAAGGGATTTTTTTTTAAAAAAACCCTTTATTTAACAGCTTTTTAGAGAAAGACTCAAACATTTTCATTTGTCAGCCCTGATCCAGGCAAGGATGGAATTGATACAGGTCTGAGAGTCAAAGTAACAAGTGAAGGATTTAATTCCCTAAAAGGTTTATCTTCCCAGGAAAAGGGGAGTAGGGCCCAGCTCAAATCATAGCCCTCAATCAGAGATTTCATACCCCAGGGGCTAAGCACCAAGCCCATCTTCTACATCAGCCTCTGTCTCAGCCACACCCCTTGCAGCTACTGGATCAACTTAGAATTAAAGGCGCCACACCAGTTTAAACCAGTGAAGAGTTGCAGGCTGACAAACACCACCTACTGGGAAGGATAGGAAGAGCAAAGTAAAGACGCTTCACAGGAGTCCCTAACAAACTGCTGGGTATCATCACCAGGGAAACAATATTGGTTACACCCCCTTCCTGAGACCTGGGCCTGTCTTTTCTGGGGAAATCTGACTATGGTCATTGGCATCTAGGGAGACCAGCCTAAAAAAAAAAAAAAAAATCAATAAAGTTTCTGTTTAGGCAGGGCAAAACCCAGAAAAACATGAGCTGAAAAATTCTGAACAGTTAAATAGAAACTATGTTACAGGTCTAGAATAAGTTGAACTGAACACCAAAAAGTAGAACAAAGCCAACCAAAAAGAAAACCCTGGGTAAAAGTGAAGACAACCTCCAGAATAAACTAATCAAGAAAATCAGATGCCCAGACACCAAAAAAAAAATTACAAGTCATACAGGAAAAAACAAAGATAGGGCCCAGTCAAAGGTGCAAACTAACAATTCAAATGAGATATAGGAGTTGAAACAAAGATGTTTAAACAAGCATGCAAAATCAATTCAAAAATCAAATCAGTGAGTTGAGGGAAATATGGCAAAAGAGATGAAGGATATAAAGAAGACACTGGGGGGCGGCTGCCGTGGCTCAGCAGACAGAGCTCCGACCTGCCGTGCTGGAGGTCTGGAGTTCGATCCCTGGTGCCTCCTGCCCATATGCAAATTTAAAAAAAAAAAAAGAAGACACTGGGTAACCCTAAGGAGGAACTTGAAATCTTGAGAAAACAAATGGCAGAACTTATGGGAAAGAAAGCACGGTAGAAGAGATGAAAAACACAACAGTGACTTACAAGATCAGATTTGAGGTGACAAAAGAAAGGATTAGTGAACTAGAGGAAGGATATCTGAAATCTTACACACAAAAGAGTGCATAGGGGAAAGAATATGAGCAGGATCTCAATTAAATGACAACATCAAGTGCATGGATATACATGTTACGGTGTCCCAGAAGGAGAAGAGAAAAGGGGCAGAGAGAATAATGGAGGAAATAATCACTGAACATTTCCCATCTCTTAGAAAAAACATAAAATTAAAGATCCAAGAAGCATAGCATACCCCAAACAAAATATATCCACATAGACCGACTCCAAGACATTTACTGATCAGATTGTCAAATGTCAAGTACATAATTCTGAAAGCAGTGAGAGAAAAACAATCCATCACTAACAAGGGAAACTCAACACTATGTGCAGATATCTAGCAGAAACCATGGAGGCGAGAAGGCAGTGGAATGATATATTTAAGATTCTAAAAGAGATAAACTGCCATCCAAGAATTCTATACCTAACAAAACTGTCCTTCAAAAATGAGGAAGTGTTTAAAGTATTCTCAGACAGACACGGAGTGCCTAAGAGATTGGCTCTATGAGAAATGCTAAAAAAGAGCATGACAGAAAGACAGGAGAGAGGTTTGGAAAAGAGTGTAAAAATGAAGATTATCAGGGTAAAATGAGCAAATAAGTGATATGACATATACAATCCAAAAGACAAAATGGTAGAAGAAAGTACTGCCTTTACAGTAATAACATTAAATGTAGTGGATTAAACTCCCCAGTCAAATTACATAGATGGTGGAATGGATTAAAAAACAGGACCCATCTATATACTGTCTCAGGAGACTCACTTTAGACCCAAGGATAAAAATAGGTTGAGAGTGAAAGGTAGATAAAGATATTTCATGTAAACAACAATCAGAAAAGAACAGGCCTAGCTATATAATATCCAACAAATCAGACTTCAAATGTAAAATAATGAAAAGAGACAAAGAAGGACACTAAGTGTTAGTACGAAGAACAATTCATGAAGAAGACACAATCATGAATATTTATGTACCAAGCCAGAGTACCCCGAAACACGAGACAACACTGAAGGGAGAAGTGGACACCACTACAATAATAGTTGGAGACTTCAATATACTGCTCTCATCAATGGATAGAGCACCTAGACAGAGGATCAATAAGGAAACAGATTTTGAATAATAGGATAAATGAACTAGACTTAACAGACATTTACAGAACATTACACCCCACACCAGCTAGATACAGATTTTTCTCAAGTGCTCATAAATTATTCTCTTGGATAGACCACGTGTTGGGTCACAAAGCAAGTCTCAATAAATTTTAAAAAGCTGAAATTATGCAAAACACTTGGATTATAATGGCATGAAGATGGAAATCAGCAACAGGCAGAAAGCCAGAAAATTCACAAATAATGGAGACAATTTTTTTTAACATATGATCATTCCGTACTACATATATAATCAGTAATTCACAGTATCCTCACATAGTTGCATATTTATCACCATGATCATTTCTTAGAACATTTGCATCAATTCAGAAAAAGAAATAAAAAGACAACAGAAAAAAATTCATACGTACCATACATTGATCACTAACATTTCAATCTAATTTTATTTTAACGTTTGTTCCCCCTATTATTTATTTTTATTCCATGTGTTTTACTTGTCTGTTGATAAAGTAGATAAAAGGAGCATCAGACACAAGGTTTTCACAATCACACAGTCACATTGTGAAAGCTATATCATTATACAGTCATCTTCAAGAAACATGGCCACTGGAACACAGCTCTACATTTTCAGGCAGTTCCCTCCAGCCTCTCCACTACATCTTGGCTAACAAAGTGATATCTATTTAATGCATAAGAATAACCTCCAGGATAACCTCTCAACTCTGTTTGGAATCTCTCAACTGTTGACACTTTGTCTCATTTCACTCTTTCCCCTTTTGGTGGAGAAGGTTTTCTCAATCCCTTGATGCTAAGTCTCAGCTCATTGTATGATTTCTGTCCCATGTTGCCAGGAAGGTACACACCCCTGGGAGTCATGTCCCACATAGACAGGGGGAGGGTGGTAAGATTGCTTGTTGTGTTGGCTAGAGAGAGAGGCCACATCTGAGCAACAAAAGAGGATCTCTTGGGGTTGACTCTTAGGCCTAAATTTTAAGTAGGCTTGACCTCTCCTTTGTGGGGTTAAGTTTCATATGAACAAACCCCAAGATTGGGGGCTCAGCCTATTGCTTTAGTTGTCTGCACTGCTTGTGAGAATATCAAGAATTCAACTTGGGGAAGTTGAATTTTCCCCCCTTTCTCACCATTCCCCAAAGGGGACTTTGCAAATACTTTTTTTATTCACTGTTCAAATCACTCTGGGATTTATGGGGGCATCACTCTGGACAAACCAAGCAAATCTCATGCCCTACTCAAGGTTCCATGTACTTATGGTGTTCAATTAAGCTGACTACATAAGTTATATTAGGAAATGCACTAGTCAAAATATAAACTTTATCCCAAAAAAAAACATTTTTGCTTTAGTCTCACACATAAGTTAACATTTTTAAATATTAATTATTATCAATTTTCAACACCCTGCAGTAATGACATTCCTGTGTTCTTCCTCATGCAAAAACAATTTTTTACATTTGTACATTTAGACACTATCATTATACACTCTAGGCATTCCTATATTATACCATCTGTGGTAGTTAGATTAAGTTGTCAACTTGGCCAGGTGAAGGCACCTAGTTCTTTTGCTGTGGACATGAGCCGATGGTACATGAGCCTCATCTGTTGCTGATTACATCTGCAGTCGGCTAGGAGGCGTGCCTGCTGCAATGAATGATGTATGACTTAATTGCCTGGTGCTTAAATGAGAGAGTGCAACGTAGCACAGCCCAAGCAGCTCAGCATACCTCATCTCAGCACTCACAGCTCAGCCCAGGCCCTTGGAGATTCAAAGAGGAATCACTCCAGGGAAAGTTGTTGGAACCCAGAAGCCTGGAGGGAAGGCCAGCAGAGATCACCCTGTGCCTTCCCACATAAGAAAGAACCTCAGATGAAAATTAGCTGTCTTTTCTCTGGAGAACTAACAAAATAAATCCCCTTTTATTACAATCCATCTCTGGTGTGTTGCATTCCAGCAGCTAGCAAACTATAACACCATCTCAGTCTTTATCGTCTATCTAAAAAGCACAATTTTAAACAACCAGTGGGTCAAGGAAGAAATTACAAGAGATATCAGTGTATATATATATATATTTTTTTTTTAATTAATTAATTAATTTTTTTTGCCTGGGCAGGCACCAGGAATTAAACCCAGGTATCCGGCATGACAGGCAAGTTCTCTGCCACTGAGCCAACCATGGCCCACCCTAAATCAGTAAATATCTTGAGGCAAATGAAAATTAAAACAACATATCAAAACTTATGGGATGCAGCAAAGGCGGTGTAAGAAGGAAATTTATTACCCTAAATACCTGTGTTTAAAAAAAGAAAGGGCAAAAATCAAGGAATTAACTGTTCACCTGGAGGGACTAGAGAAAGAACAGCCAACAAACCCCAAAGCAAAAAGATGGAAGAAATAAGATTAGAGAAGAAGAAATGAAGTTGAGAGCATGAAAACAATAGAGAGAATCAACAAAACCAGAAGTTCGTTGAGGAAAAATCAATAAAATCGATGGACCCTTAGCTAGGATGGCAAAAAAAAAAAAAAAAAA
>PVIY010053902.1:0-14465 GCA_004026745.1 Myrmecophaga tridactyla | reverse complement strand
TTCCTTTCCAATTTTGATGCCTTGTATTTCTTTTTCTTGTCTAATTGCTCTGGCTAGAACTTCCAACACAATGTTGAATAACAGTGGTGATAGTGGACATCCTTGTCTTGTTCCTGATCTTAGGGGGAAAGTTTTCAGTTTTTCCCCATTGAGGATGATATTAGCTGTAGGTTTTTCATATATTCCCTTTATCATTTTAAGGAAGTTCCCTTGTATTCCTATCCTTTGAAGTGTTTTCAATAGGAAAGGATGTTGAATCTTGTCAGATGCCTTCTCTGCATCAATTGAGATGATCATGTGATTTTTTTGCTTTGATTTGTTGGGAAGGTATGTTTATCATTTAAAATTTTTTTAAAGCTCTGATTTTAGGCTGCCTTTTCTTTGGTGATATATTTATTCTGGGTTCTTAGTTAAGGACAAACACCCTGTATATAACATTATTCCCATGGGTAAAAGGACTTACGTTACGAGGTCTTGTTTTGTTGTTGTATGACATGGTCTTTAAGCATGCGGCATACAAAATAACAGGAAAAACATCTGACATTCATCTTCATTTGGTTTGACTTAATACATTACAGAAAATTGAATTATTTGAAAAATTTGTGTGGTAATTAGAATATAAGTAATAGAAGTACTTACTAAAGTGGGTTATACAACAAGAAATACATCGTCTGACCCAACAAGAAGGCCAGTATATGTGTGGATGGTTAGTTAATTAGTGTAGTGATGTCATCTAGCATCTGCCTGGTGTTTTCTGTCTTTCTACTTTGCTATCTTGTATGTTTTAGTCATGCCACTCTTCATGGTTGCAGGATGGGCACAACACTTCTAGAAGTCACCTGCATTTTCCTTTTAGTAAGTGAGGAAAACTTTTCCTAGTAAACGTCTTTGGGCATAATTGCCTAGGGCCTAAAATCATTATTGGAAGAATAAACAGTAATTGTCATAGGTGGCTTGACCTAATTAAGATTGACCCCCTGAGTTGGGAGAGGGTGAGGGCTCTTCTAACAAGTAAGAAAGGGGGCGCTCTGTTTTTGAAAGGTTGCCACAGTGTAAAGACCAGGAATTAGAAAAACTTCTTGGTTTACAGAAAAATAATGCAGAAAGTACAGAGTTCCCATATAACTCCCTTCCCACTCAGTTTTCCCTTTATTAACACTTTGCATTAGTGTGATACCTATGTTACAATGATGAAACATTATTATTATAACTATGCAATTAGCTATATAGTCCGTAGTTTACGTTAGTGTTCACTGTTTATATTGAACGTTTGTTTTTTAATCTTATTTTTATTCTAATAAAATATACAACCTAAAATTTCCCCTTTTAATCACATTCAAACCTGTAATTCAGTGGTGTTAATTACACTCACAGTGTTGTGCTACCATGAGCACCTGCCCTCACCAAAATGTTTGTCACCCCAGACAGAAACTCTGTATCAATTAAGCATTAATTCCTCATTCCGTATTCCACTCAATCCTTGGCAACTTGCATATTAGTTGCTGAGGCAATGCATATGCTAATTCTAATTATTTCATACCATTTGAGATCATAAAATATTTGTCCTTTTGTGTCTGGTTTATTTCACTCAACATGGTATCTTCAGGGTTCAACCATTTTATTGCATGTATCAGGACTTCATTCATTTTTACAGCTGAATAGTATTCCATTGTGAGTATATAACATATTTCATTTATCCATTCATTGGTTGATGGACACTTGGGTTCCTTCCATCTTTTTGCAATTGTGAATATTGCTGCCAGGACTGTTGATGTGAAAACATCTGTTCATGTCCTTGCTTTCAGTTCTTTTGAGCATATACCCAGAGGTGGGATTGCTGGGTTATATATGATAATTCTATGCTTCCTAAGGAACCGCAAGCTGTTTTCTATAAAGGCTGCAGCATTTTACAATCCCACTGACAATGAATGAATAATCAGTTTCTCTACATCCTGAACAATACTTGCTATTTTCTTTTTTTTAAATAATAGTCATTGTAGTGGGTGTGAAATGGTATCTTGGGGTTTTGGTTTGCATTTCCCTAATAGCTATTGATGTTGAGCCTCTTTTCATGTATTCTTTGCCATTTGTATATTTTCTTTGGAGTGTATTTAAGTCTTTCACCCATTTTTTAATTGGGCTGTCTTTTTATGGTTGTATTTTCTTTATATATTTTGGATATTAAATTCTTATCAGATATGTGGTTTCCAGCAAATATTTCTCCCCCATTTTGTGTGTTGTCTTTTTGCTTTCATAATAAAAACTTTGATGTACGAGTTTTTCATATTGATGAGGTCCTATTTAACTATTTCTTTAGTTGCTTGTGCTTTTGGTTTAAAGTCTAAGAAACCATCGCCTAAAACAAGGTTCTGAAAATGCTTCTCTGTGTTTTATTCTAGGAGTTTTACAAGTTTGGCTCTTATATTTAGGTCTTTGATCCATTTTATGTTAATTTGTATATGGTGTTAAGACTTCCACCTTCATTTGCACATGAATACCCAGTTTTTACAGCACCATTTGTTGGAGAGGGTATTCTTCACTGAGTTAAAAATCAGTTGTCTATAGATAGGAAGGTTTATTTCTGAACTCACAGTTCTATACTGTTATTCTATATGTCTGTCCTTGCACCAGCACCACACTGTTTTTATTATTGTAGCTTTATAATATGTTTTAAAAATGAAACACATGAGATCTCCAAGTCTTCCTCTTTTTCAAGATAATTTTGGCTATTTAGGGCTCCATGTACTTCCCTGTAAATTTGATAATTGACTCTTCTGTTTTTGCAGAGGGCTGTTGGAATTTTTATCAGGATTGCATTGCATTTGTAAATCACTTTTTAATATCTCAGTATGTAGTCTTCCAATCCATGAACGTGAAATTTCCTTCTATTTATTTAGGTCTTCTTTATTTTCTTTTAGTAATGTTTTACATGTAGCTTTCTATATACAGGACCTGCACATCCTTGGTTAAATTTATTCCTAGATATTTGATTATTTTAGGTGTATTTATAAATAGAATCTTTTACCTTATTTCTTCTACTCGTTACAAGTGCGTACAAGCAGCACTGATTTGGAGGTGTTGATCTTATACTCTGCTGCTTTGCTGATTTCATTTATTAGCTTCTTTTTTTTGGAATATTTTTCATTACTGACTCAATCTCTTTACTTGTAATTGGTCTGTTGAGATCTTCTATTTCCTCTTGAGTTAATTAATGTAGGTAGTTTCTAATAGGTTGTCCCTTTTTTCTAAGTTATCTGATTTGTTGGTGTTCATAGTATCCTTTCATAATCATTTATATTTCAGTGCAGTGAGTAATAATGTCCTCTCATTCCTTTCTGATGTTATTTACATCCTCTCTCTTTTTTTCTTTGTCCTTCTACTAAAGGTTTGTCTATTTTGTTGATCTTTTCAAAAGACTTGTTACTTTGTGGTTTCTGTATTGTTTTTTTTCATTCTTTTTCATTTAACTGAGATAAATAACTCATTTCTGCTCACTTTGGGTTAGTTTGCTCTGCATTTTCTAGATGCTATATTGTGAGTTATTTCTGACTTGAAATCTTTCTTCTTTTCAGATGTATGTGTTGAAAGCCAAAACTTCCCACTCAGCACACCTTGGCAGTATCTCATAAGTTTTGTTATGCTGTGTTTTTGTTTTTATTTGCTTCAGTATATTTCCTAATTTCCCTTGTGATTTCTTCTTTGACCCATTTTTTAATAGTGCTTTGTCTGATTTCTGTATATTCGTGAATTTTCCAGTTTCCCCTCTGTTGTTGATTTCTAGTTTCATTCTGTAGTGGTCAGAGAAGATACATTGTAGGCTTTCAATATTTTTGAGTTAACTGTTTTTTTTTTGTTTGTTTGTTTTTGTGACCTAACATATGGTCTGTCCTGGAGAATAGTGCATGTGCACTAGACAAAATTATGCTCAGTGCTGCTTTGGGGTATAATGTTTTATCTATGGGTGCTGGTTTGAATCTGTTAGTATCACAGATGAGTCTGTGTTCATTAAATCCAGTCTTGTGGGGGCAGATCTGTTGTTGGGTGGGACCTTTGAATTTGGTTGTTTCCATGGAGATGTGACCCCACCCTTTCAATATGGGTCTTAATCTGATTGCTGGAATCCTTTAAGAGAGGGACGTTTTGGAGAGCGCTCAGAGCCTAGAAAAGCTAAGAGAGAAGAAATGCCCCAGTCAGAACAAGCAAGCACACACACATACCCAGAGACATGTTGGAGAGAAGGGCCAGCAGACATTGCCGTGTACCTTCCCATGCGACAGAGGAATCCTGGATGCCATTGGCCTTTCTTCAGAGTCAAAGTATCTTTTGCTGGATGCCTTGTTTTGAACATTTTTATGGTCTTAGGACTGTACATTTGAAACCTAATAATTCCCCTTTGTAAAAGCTAACCCATACCTGGAATATTGCATTCCGGCAGCTTTAGCAAAATGAAACATTATGTCTGTTAAGTTTTGTTATTTTAGTTTTGTTCCAGTCTTCTATTTCCTTGGTTTTTTTTCTAGAAATTCTGTCCATGATTGAATTTTATTGAAGTCTCCTGCTATCAGTATATAACCATCTACTTCTTCCTTAAATCCGTAAATATTCACCTCACTTCTTTTGCAGCTCTGCTGTTTTTTATATATATATATAATATATATATATTTTTTAAATTGCCATGTCTTGTTGAATTGACTTCTTTATCAGTATTGCTCCTTGTGAAAGTTTTTGCCTTAATGTCTATTTTTTCTATGTTAGGACAGCTACCACAGCTCTCTTTTGGCTGCTGTTTGTAAGGTTTTTTCTTTTATTTTACCCTTTCCCTTTCAACGTATTTGTTCCTTGAATTTAAGTTAATTACCTTGTAAACAACATATAGTTGGGACATGCTTTTTTTATCCATTCTGCCAGTCTCTGCCTTTTGACTGGAGAGTTTAACCCATTTACATCTAAGATAAGTATTAATAATGCAGGACTTTCTCCCACCATTTTGCTCTTTGGTCTTTGTAAGTCTTATTCTTCATTTTTTGGTCCCTCAGTTTTTCTTTTAATATGTTATTTCATATTTATTTGTTTTTTTGTATTGTACCATTTTGAGTCTCATCTCCTGTCTTTCTGTATCTATTTTTTATGTGTTTTCTTATTGCTTACCATGGGGTTTAAATTTAATATCCTAAATCTATAAGAATCACGTTTGACTGAATCCAACTTAACTACTATAGCATACATTTGCACTGCTCCTCTACCCTTCCATACCCCCACCTTGCTTTTGTACTTCTTAAAAACTACTTCTTTGTACATTGTATATTATTTATTATTCTGTTTTGTGGCATTTGCATTTTAGAACCTGCAAGAAGTAGAAAGTAGAGTTACATATCATAAATTACAATACAATTATATTGGCATTTACAATTACCCATATGCTTATATGAGTTATTTGAGCTTTGTTTCCTTATGTGTCTTTAATCCACTGTCCGGTGACTTTCCTTTGAGTTTGAAGAACTCCCTTTAGCATTGCTTGTACAGCAGGTCTAGTTGTGACACACTCCCTCAGTTTTTATTTATCGGTGAATGTCTCAGTCTTTCCCTCATTTTTTGGAAGACAGTCCTGCCAGAAATAAAACCATTCTTCGGCAGTTGTTTTCTTTCAGCCCTTTAAATGTCTTCCCACTGCCTTAATGCCTCCATGCTTTTTGGTGAGAAATCGCACTTTATTGGGTTCCCTTGTATGACATGTTGCTTTTTTTTCTGGCAGCTTTTAGGTGTCTCTCCTTGTCCTTGGCATTCAGCAGTTTGACAGCTGTGTGTCTGGGTGTGATTCTTTTTGAATTTATCCTGTTAGGTTTCGTTGACCTTCTTGAATGCGTGTATTCATACATTTCTTTAAATTCCAGAAGTTTTCTGCTTTTATTTCTTTGAATATTCCTTCTGCCACTTCCTGTCTTTCTTCTCCTTTAGGGCTCCTGTAATAACTATATTAGTTCCCCTGATGGTGCTCCACAGGTCTCTTATACTCTGTTCACTTTTTTCATTTTTTTTACTTTCTTTTTCTTTCTGCTCATCAACCTAAGTCATTTCAGTGTTCTTGTCTTCAGTTTCGCTGATTCTTTCTTCTGCCAGCACCAGTTTGCTGTTGAACTCTCTAGGGAATTTTTCATTTCAGTAATTATTGTCTTCAACTCTAGTATTTTGTTTCCTTTTTGAAAGGTCTCTTTATTTAGATTCTCATATTCATTCATTGTTTTCCTTATATGCTGTCATTCTTTCTCTCTATTTTCCTTTATCTCCCTTGAGCGTGTTTAATATATTTTTACATCTGTGTCCAGTATATCCAAAGTTGGGTCTTCTTTGTTGATGGTTTCTGCCTTTTTATGTTGTTCCTTTGGGTGGGCCATCATTTCCTGTTTCTTTGTCTTGTAATCTTTTGTTGTACATGGTACACGCTTGTATCCAGCGTGTACTATGACAAGATTTACTTGTGTGCCAAGAGTTAACAAGAACAGGCAAACAAATGTAATAAATACCTTTCATAGTTTTTGGCTGGTACAGTCCTTCATAGTTTAGCCATCCTATTGAGAGGCTCAGTCCTAGGTGAAAGTGAAGTGCAGGATCCTCTCTGTCTTTTCTGACTCTGCGTCTCATCTTGGGCTTGGGCTTGCCCTTGGCCTTAGGAATTCCCTTCTGTAGAGGAATCCAAATACCCCCTCTACTCCCTATGAAAAAGATTTTCTCATGCTCCTAGGTGTTTTATTATGTGGATTGAAGCAGGTAATTTTTTGTCTCAAGCCACTTTTAGTTAATTCTTTCATTTACTGCTTTACCTCTCTGCAAGCTGCCTGCCTGTAGGATAGTTTCTGGTAGGGCAAGCAAGGTAAGAGTTCCCTGGTCTTTCAGGCTGCCACCCAGTAGATTGGCATGGATATACAGACATGCACATAGGTGTTACTCTGTCTCTCTGGAACAGAGCCAGGGACCCATAATCACAGTGAAGGCTGGTTTTCACCACACTGGGGAGGGGCTAGGAGAGGAGGCAGTAGGGATACCACATGCTTCTCCTACCATTTTCAAACTAGGTTTTCTTGATCAGCTCTCATCCAATTACTGGTGCCTTTACCTCTTTTGTGGAGTTTTGAGGAAGGTATCTTTCCCAGTTTTGCTAGTTTGCTAAGAGTCTGTGGAGGAACATCACCATGGAGTGTCTCAAGCCTCCATCTTTTTTGACTGAAAGTCTCCCCATTAGCCAATTTTGAGCTAGAGGAGTGAACAGTGTAGCATTTTAACATAATCACTTTTGCACTCATGTTATATAGACGAAAGGGGCATAAAACAGAAGCAGAGAGACTATTAAGGAGGCTATTGTAATAATTTAGACAAGAAATGATGGTGACTTGAATATGGCAGTAAAAAGGAGTTGGATGATGGATATTTTGAAACTAGAGTCTAGAGAATTTTATGAATTGAATGTATGATATATGAAAAAGAGAGACATTTAGGATTGCAGCCAGGTTTTTGTTTGAACAATTGGAAAGATAGAGTTGATGGTATCTAAGATTGGCAAGACTTCAAAAAAAGCAGGGAGTCAATTATTGACATGTTAAATTTGAGATGCTAGTAGATATCCAAATGGAAATATCCAATGGGCAATTGGATATGTAAAATTTATTGAAAATGGACCTATATATATATGTATATATTAAAAGAATGCCATTGGCCATTAATATTAGGAAATGGCTTTTTAAGAAATACATATTCAAAAAAGAGAGAGAAGAGAATAGGAGAAATGAAGAGATAATATGGTACACCAGGGGTAGAGGTGGGGTAGGGGGTGGAAGTATCTTTAATGAATAAGTATAGGTAAACACTGACCATACATTTTAAATACAGTATTCAAAGAAGGCATTTATACACCATTTATTCATTTAGTGCCTACTATGTTCTAGTCTCAAAAATTGCACATGAAGTATTTTTTTTTATTGATACCTCATTTTTTATCAGACTTTTATCAAATTATAAATCAATAATTTATATCAATATGGACTCATGAGTCTGTATTTCATTTATTGGATTATTATGCATTACTATCATTATTTTGTTGCTCATCATGTCCCTGATTTAGCCATTGGGATCTATTTCAAATTGGCATCTGCATCTTTTTGACGTGGCCCTATCATTCTTTTATCATATGAATCAATACCTCATTTCATTCCAATACCATAGGGTCCAATCACGTTTTCTCCCTTTCCTTTTTTTTGTACCTCCTTCTCTAACTGTGAGGAACTCCCCTACCATTATCCTTAATTTAATTACTTATTTGTTTAGTTTCCCCATATATGGTTAATCTGCTATTTCTTTTATCCTCCCCTTAATCCTCATTCCACTTAGGCTTTGAAGCCCCTTCACCTGGAAGTCCTTTTCACCTTACTTATACTCCTGTACACAAAGGGGCCTTTTTTTGTGGATGACATCTTCCCCCTGCTCAGACTCCAGCACGAGTGCTCAGCCACTCCCAGATATAGTGTCCTTTCTTACCTTTCTCACACCAAACCACCTTTGAAAGGTTCCGGGGAACCTCCTTCTCATTTTGCTTGGTCTTTGACTCCCAAACTGCACCATTCCTTCCCCTTCACTATGGACAGCTACCTCTTACTCAGGGATTTAACATCCATATTAGTGCTACCCCCTCTGCGTTTTGTCTATTTTTAATTAAAATATCATAGGAGTCTTGTGTCTGTGTGTGTATGTGTGTACAAACACTCACATGCACATATACATAATTTCTGGATATCATATTTTCTTGGCAATGTGCATTTTGGTGTTGTGGTTCATCTTTTCACTTTTTTCTTTTGTATTTGTTGAAATGTTCTTAATTTTAATGAAGTTGAATTTATTATTCATATGTTTTACAGTTAAACATTTCTGTCTTAAGAAAGTACCTTCCCTACTCTGAGTTCATGATATTCTTTTACATTTTCTTTGAAAAATATTTAAGATTTTTCTTTTCTAATTACAACCTTAATGCCTCTGGAATTTATTTTTATGTATTACTGCAGCTAGGATCTACTTTCTTTTTATCCGACATGGATAAACATTTGTTTCAGTACTGTTTGTTCAGTGATCTGCCGTGGGACTTTTGTTACATGTCGTGTTTCCATATGTATATGGTCTGTTTCTTTTCCACCCATCAATTCATCAGGTCTCCTTTCTAGGACCACATTAGCTTATTACTAGATTTATAGTCAGTTGTGGTGTCTGGTAAGGCAAGTCCCTCATGCTATTCTGTTTCTGTTTGAATGGCTCATCTGTTACAGGAACTTTGCTGCTCCATGTAAATTTTAGACTCAACTTATAAAACCTTTTGGATTTTGATTGGCATTACATTAAATGTGTTGATTCAATCTGGGGAGAATTGTCATTGTCTTTCTATCATGAACATGGTATACTGTTCCATTTGTTTAAGTTATATTTGTATTCTATAGGTAATTTTGTTGTTGAAGTTTTTAAAATGTTATTTATTTCTTGTTACTGTTTTATATAAATATCATTGATTTTTAAAAGTAATCTTATACTTATCTGCAGCATATTGAATATCAACAAAGCTGTTTTGAATAAAACTATAAATGTGAGTCATGCCCAAAAGCAAAAAATAATATTAGACGTCCAGGTTTTTACCCTAAAATTACTTTTGATGTTTTAATAGATACTAAGTGAATAGTCATCTTAAGTCTATTTTTGCAATTTCCAAAGAGTACATTTAATACATCGTTTATATCAAATTACGATTATTAGTTTAAATAATGAGAGAAATTGCACCTTATTTTACATAAGCCTCATTTTAAAGCAGTTTATAATTATGGATGGAGTATGTATATTTTAATTTTTTACAGCTTTATTGAGGTATGATTTGCATGCGCTACAGTTTATCCATTGAAAGTATTCAGGTTGAATTTATACAGATATCCAACCATCAACACAGTCCAGTTTAGAGGACTTCCGTCAATCCACTGAGAGCCCTCATGCCCATTTGCAGTCAGCCTGTGCTCCCATCTCCTGCCCTAAGGGATGATCTGCTTTCTCTCCCTATAATTTTACGTTTTCTAGGTACTTTGTGTAAATAGAATCATACAATATGAAATCTTTTGTATCTAGCTTCTTTGACTAAGCATTATGTTTTTGAGGTTCATCCTTGTTGAATGAATCATTAGTTTTCTTTCCTTTTTATGGTTACTACATTATGCTTATCCCTTTACCAGTTGGTAGATATTTAGGTTTTTTTCAGTGTTTGGCTGTTACCGCTTGATGATACTATAGTAATTTTCATGCAAGTTTTGTGTGGATATATGTTTTCATTTTTCCTGAATAGATTTCTAGGAGTGCAATTGTTGAGTCAGATAGCAAGTATATAAGTGTATGTTTAACTATTCATAAGAAACTGCTAGACTGTTTTCCGAAGTGGCTTTACTATTTTGCATTCCCACCAGCAATGCATGCCGTGTATGAAGGTTTCAGTTTCTGCAAATCTTCCACAAACTTTGATTTTTTTCAGTTTTTAAAAATTATTATCACAGCTGTTTTAGTCTAGTGAGTTTGTTGTGATATTTCATTGTGGTTTTAATTTGCATTTGTTTAATACCTAATGATAGTAAGCATTTTTTCATGTGTTCACTAAGTATTCATATGTCTTCTTTGAATCATTTTATAATTGGGCTGTTTGTCTTCTTACTATTGAATTCTAAGGGTTTCATCATGTACATGATTTGCAAATACTTTTCCCACTCTGGGCTTTGTCATTTATCTAAACGCTGTCTTTTGAATAATTTGATGAAGTGCAATTTTAAAATTTTTTTATGCATTGTACTTACGTTGTCCTGTTGAAGTAATTTTTGCTTAGCCAGGGTTCTGAGATTTTCTCCGGTGTCTTCTAGGATTTTATCATTTTCATTCTTGCAGTTCAGATAATGATCCATTCTAAGTTAATACTTTTCTATGTTATGAAGACATCAGTTCAAAGATCATAATTTATAGCATTCTTAAGTATAATTATGGTTGCTTTTTAGTCCAGGTTTAATATGAAAGGAAAGAAATGTTTTGTCGATCACTGGTGGGAATGGCATGATAGCCCAGAACTCTGTGAAAGGGCACTACCTCTTAGGAGTGTTCCTTTTATACTTGCACTAGGAAGTGGACAGTTTTAGATTGTTGCTCATTTCCTTCTTTAATTTCTTTTGCTTATTTGAAGAAGTGGTACATGTTTACTTTTGAGAAACTATAAAATATAAATCAGCAATAAGAAAAAACAAGAGATCACCTCTAAATCCAGAGATACTTACTCTATTTATTACTGTATAATTTTGAAACAAAATTTAATTACGCTGAGCATGTTACCTGTTATCACTTAGTATATAATATAACACTCCATATAACTTAATTTTCGTATATATATATTTAATGACTAATAGTGTTCTACTGTGTGCTATACCATAATTTATTTAACTAGTTCTACATTTTTAATTCTGATATTTAATGGCTGTTTCTAACTTTTTTGCTGTTAGAAATAATGTATGTATTGAGCATTTTTATGGCCAAATATTTTTGAATACCTTTGATTTTTTTTCATTACATAAATCTTAGACTTGGGATTGCTCTATCAAGGTCATATAACATTTTAAAACTTTTAATATTTTTATAGCATTCTTGAGATGTAATTGACGTATAATAAACTTCTGAAGTATGAATAAACATATGAATAAACATATTTCAGAAGTACGGTATGATAAGTATTGACATTGGTATATACCCAAGGAAGCCGTCACCACAATTTAAGATAACTTTCCTTTGTAATCCTCCCTCTTGCCCTTTCCCACCTCCATCCTCAGGCAACCACTCATCTGTTTTGTTTTGTTTTTCTTTCATAATAGAATAATTTGATTAATTAAATATTATTAATTAATTCTAGAACCTTATGCAAATGAATATATGCTATGTATTCCTTTTTGTCTAGCTTTTTTTTTTTAATGGGCAATACTGGGCTCTGGCATGGCAAACAAGAACTCTGCTAAGCCACCATAGCCTGCCCTTGTCTAGCTTCTTTTTTTAAAGATATTTTTATTGAGAAGTCTTCACACATAATAGTCCGTGCATGGTATATAATCAGTAGCTAACATATGATCACATAGTTATGTATTCATCACCATGATCATTTTTGGAACATTTGCATCGCTCCAGAAAAAGAAAGAAAAAGAAAAAAAAAAACTCAAGGAAAAATTAGGTAGATTGAAAATATTAGTGGTCAGTGAGAGGAAGGAGTAAGATATATGGGATATATGCGTTTTTTTTCTTTTTGTCTAACTTCTTGTACTCAGTAAAATTATTTTGAGAAATTCATCCATGTTGTTTTTTTGTATCAGTGTATTTCTTTTTATTGGTGAGTAGTAAATATTTCATTGTGAGGATATATCACAATTCATCAATATTGATGGGCATTTGGGTTGTTTCCAGTTTGGGGATATTATAAATAAAGCTGCTATGATTATTCAAATCTTTGTATGGACGTAAGGCATTTGTTATTTATTAGTGAATTTTGTGCTGGACAAGTTATGTGGGTGATATTTTGAAATTGAAAAATTTGAATATGAAAAAACAATTATTTTTTATTTTTGAAATGTACCTTTTGGAGGATCTAGATTTTTTAATGTAATTTATTGACAGAACACTTTAAGAACTTTGAAAGTAACAAAGACTAATACACATCCTAGCAACTATCAGTCTTTTTCAAAGTATGTATTCTTTTTGAAGGATCTTTTCTTTTTAATTGTGAAAAACAACATTCAACAAAAAAGCAACACATTTCAAAGTGCACAGCAACAATTAGTTATTGAACAGATTTCAGAGTTTGATATGGGTTACAATTCCACAATTTTAGGTTTTTCCTTTATCTGCTCCAAGGCACTGGAGACTAAAAGAAATTCAATAAATTATACAGCAGCCATACTCATTTGTTAAATCCTACCTTCTCTGTTATAACTCCACATTCTCCTTTGATCTTTTTCCCAATCTTAGGGATATTTGGGCTATGACCACTCTAACTTTTTCATGTTGGGAAGGGCTGTTAATAATATGGGATAGACAGATAGAATTAGTTGATATTCTGGAGAGGCTGGCCCCTCTGGGTTTCAGAACTTATCTGGCCTAGAATCTATCTGGAAGTTGTAGGTTTCTGGAAAGTAGTCATAGTGCATGGAAACCTTGTCGAATCTCAGATAGAGCCGTAATTGTTCTTTAGGATTGGCAGTAATAGTTTTGGTTGTGGTTTGGCAAACCATGATAAGTAGCAGTATCTAGCTCAAGCCTTGTAAAAGCAGCCTCCAGAGTAGCCTCTTGACTGTATTTGAACTCTCCCAGCCACTGATACCTTATTTGTTACAATTCTTTTCCCCCTTTTGGTCACAGAGGCATTGTTGGTCCCATGGTACCAGGGCTAGGCTCATCCCTGGTTGCAGGGAAACTTTCACCCTGGACGTCGTGTCCCACCAAGGGGGGAAGGTAATAATTTCACTTTCAGAGTTGGGCTTAGAGAGAAAGAGGCCCCATCTAAGCAACAAAATAGGTCCTCTGCAAGTAACTCTTAGGCATAACTCTGAGTAGGCTTAGCTTCTCTCTTCCATAAATAAGCTTCACAAGAGCTAGCCTCAAGATCAAGGGCTTGGTCTGTTGACTTGAGAGTCCCTAATGTTTGAGTTTCCCTGGTGGTTAAGTTTAAAAGTTCCATATTTTCTCTCCTGTTCTTCAGGGGACTTTGCCAGTACCTTTTGATTATCTGCTCAACATACTCTGGGATGTGTTCAGGCACTACATTAAGCGATACAGAATTATAAACCCTCATTACCATTCTGGGCTCTCTGTGTGTTGGATTGTTTAAATGGTCTATCCATACAAGTAGAGTTAGATTATGTGTTGAAGCACCTTCTTTTATCAAGTAAATATATATTGTCTGTAAAGCCAGGATCACTTGCCTTCTTTTAACTAACTCCTGTTCATAAACAATTTGTATTTCCCCGTCAAATGACTACTGCATTGAACTTGAACCCTTACAGTACTTAACAAAATATATTCCAGGATCTGACTTGGGCCAGATGCCAAATTATCTTTTTCCTTTTCTTAAGATGCGCACTAGACTGATGGGGGACCCAGGAATCTGAAGACTTCAGATGGCATCACAGCTACTTTTCAACAACCTTCTCAATTTCCTTTCTCAGAAAACAGAGGCTCAAACCTTGGAGACAGATGGTGAGAATATTTTCCCTGACTGAGTTCTTAAGGCTTAATTATTTTAATTTAACATCTTTCTGATCATTCTTTTTTTTTTTTTAATAGTTTTCAAAATTAACATTTTAATGACTACACATTTAACCACTTTAAGGTAATTTTCTTAATAATCAGCTCAAGTATTTGTTCTTCATAGTTTTTTTTTT